>OMLI01035843.1:2756-15964 GCA_900302605.1 Rondeletia loricata
GCAGAATCAAAGCTCGGGGAGGGAAAGGGAAAAAAACGGAAATCTCTGGTTTTGTGGAATATTTAGCAACATTGGCTCCGGATCCTGGCCTATTCTTTGGTTTCACTTGTGTCCAAGGGAATGTTTCCCATGTCAGCACACTTCTCTCCCTGTTCTGTCCCTGATGAGCACTCTGTGAGCTGCGGGTTTGGGTCACGGTGCCCCGGTTCGGGCCAGTTCTGCTTTTACCAGTGCTGGGGAGGAAGCCTGCAGTTGTGTGGTGGGGCAGCCAGCCACATGAGAGGGGGCCTGGGTTTGAGGCCCGCCGGGCTGAGGCCAGAGGGATGGAGTTAAAGATGACTCCATCGGCCTCTGCCCACCGTAAATACACTGTAATTGACGTGTTGTTGGATGTTCCCGTACACACCAACTCCTTGGTGACTTGAGGCTGTATGAAATAGAAGGTGGAAGGAGATAAACAGACATTTTCATTGGCCCTGAGGGCGTCTTTGCTCATATAAATGTCTGTGTAATAATCTCTGTAACAACAGGCATTTGACCATGTTTTGTTACAGTGTTTGTGTTGTTATGCCTGGATCTGACTGTTGTGACAGGAGGGTTTTTATGGTGTCTGTTTCAAGAGAAGGAACATTTCAAGTAGTCCATCCCCTCTCAGTTTATTGTGACAGGATTTGAAAAATGTGTAGCCTGATATTTTAACCATGGTTTAGCTAGATGTTTGAAGCATTTCCAGGGGTCAGTTGAGGGTAATTGTAGAGTTCGCCCGTCTCAGACAAGAATCCAGTGGAATAAATAGAATGACCACAATGTGACCAGTAAGGATGAAGGTCCTGTTATACAAAATCAGACACCTTATGAGTCAAATCTTTCCGTTTCTTTGTGTGAAATCCTTAAATCAGAGTCCTCAAGTCTGTATGAGAGGATTAGAGTTGGATGGGTACAGCATATTTAGCAGGATTATGTGCAGGCACAAGTCAGCATAACATTCCTTCAACATCATTATCTCTACATGCTCTGAGACTGACTGGGGGGGCTTTCAGACTGGCTTATACTGTTAGTAATGCTGTTGGTTGGGGTTGTTTAAATGACACCCATATCTCTGTGTCATTAATTGCTTGCTTATTTTAGCATAGAATGTTTCACATGCTATGAAAACATTGTGCCCGACAGTGGCAGAGGATCTGCTTCACAAGGGTGCCGGGGAAGCGTTGGGCACAAAGAGGGACATCATTTCTGAGATGTTCATCTAGATTGCAACTATACAGCACATACAAAGAATATAGAAACTATACATACACAATACCTGTACTGTATCAGCCACAGTCATGTATACTGTGTTACTTCTAACTGGAGTCACAGTACATGCCGTACACACTGAATAACAAGGTCATAAAAGACACTGAAGAATGGACATGTGAATTATGTGACATGGTCTTACATATGATTTAGAGGAACGTTTGCTTGTCCAGGGGAAGGTTACTGTATAATGTCAGTGTAATTAAATTAATTACTCAATCAGTCAGTTGAATATTAGTCTGCACAGTCTTCCATCTAGATCTAGCAATTTAGATTATCCTTCCCATAACCAAAATAAAGTGTGAAAAGAGAAAAGCTCTACTGTATCATTATGAGTAAACAGTGGCCCCGCCGCCTCCATACGCAGTTGACTCCCGCACAAGAGGAAGGGGGTTTGACCCTTGGCCTGTAGGGGCCCACAGTGACCCGTGGGGCCCAGCAAAGCGCCGCTTAGGCACAAGCAAAGCTGTTAGGAAGGGATGCCGACACAGAGAGGTCAACTCTCTCCTACCATTTGCTAATAAGCATGTTTGCCATTTAAATATAGAACTAGCTACCCCTTAATTATTTCAGCCCATGTTGAAGCCATGTGTCATTACATGAAACCCTGTTGGGGAGCGCTGTCCCAATGGGAAATACAGATGTACAAACAAGACACTTGTGAGTACAACGGAATGGTGCTGTGTGGTTGAGATTTGTTTGAAATGTTTGAGATGTGCAAGGTGTAATTTAAGAGCAAAATGTATGTTCAACACCTTCCAGTGCACTCACTCATCTGTGCAAATCTTACACACACACACACACACACACACATATGCAATCTAAGATGATCGACAAAGTGTAAGGGGAGAAACTCTCATTCCACTCCCTGGTCCTCTCGAGTTGCTTGGGGGAAATAGTTGTCCGTTTCTGTCACCCGACCTCCAGTTTCATAGCAACTGTCTCCAAAATACTCCGCCGCCCCATGGATTCCACAGGTATTCTCCAGTAAAGGGCTTGGTGGGGAGGAGAGAGGAGGGGAGGGGACAGTTTCAGGGTGTGAGAAGGAGAGTGCAGCAGGCAACGCAGCAGCAGCGCTCCTGGGTGGCGGCTTTGCCTTGCATGGTCGGGTGGGTGGGATTTGTGCAAAGCTCTGATGTCATCCTTCCTAGTTCTGGCTCTGTCCCCACCCTAACCCAGCCCACAGGTAGTTTTATTGCTGTCAGTCACCTCCTGTCACGCAGCCTCACCCGCTGCATGTGTGTTTGTGTGTGCTCTGCGTTGTGTCACTTCTTGTTTGCTACACACACGCTCCTCCCCGTCCCTCTCTGTTCTCCGGTGATATGAACTTTGGAAGCAGTGAGTTGCGGCCTGTGTCCCTGCCAGAGAATTCCTGAGTGATTATTCTTTGCCTCTGAAGGTAGACAACCCTTCTCGCTGCTTTGTTCTTTGTCCAGGACAACCTAAACGTCTTCCTCAAGGCCTGCGGGAAGCTAGGACTAAAGGAAGCACAGCTCTTCCATCCAGGAGACCTCCAAGACCTATCCACCAGAGTTACAGTCAAGTAAGTTCTGGTTTTTGTGAGCATATTAAAAGTGTTGGTAATACCATTTTGATTGCCATGCATGCCATCCAAGGAACATAGATCATCCAGTAAACTGTGAGTCACTCCTTTCTTTGACACTTTGTTGACTGACAGGTCTCAGCTTCTGTGCTTCCACTGATCTGAACGTTTAAATGTAACTTTTAGACGATGTTTCAGAGCACGTGTGTCCTCATGTGAGGCATGTTTCATGCTAACTGGAGAGATGTAAAAGGGGTCAACAGAAGACATGTTTGCTGCTATTTTCAGTATCATGTATTCTTGTCTCGGTAAGCACCTGTTTTAGCACAGTGTGTCTTTTAAACACGATGGAGGAACCGATTGGTGAAACCACACAAACAAGATGAACAGAGAGATAGAAAAGACAAATTGACGTCATGCCTTTCTGGCGCTCTGATCTGATTGTATTCACTGGGGAAGGGAATAATGTCCAATCAAATTCACTTCCCTGTGGTGCAACAAATCATGTCAGTGACGACCAAAATAAAAGTATTTCATTACTGTCAGGTACAGGTTGTTATAGCTTTCTGATAGAGAGAAGAGGAAGTACAGTTCAACTTATGTGGTGTGCTACACTGCCAGTGTTTATTGTTTATGTGTTTTTGTCAGTTGCTTATGTCACATGCAGAGATACATGCGGTATGTTGAACAACCTGTTCAGGTTTTAAACAGGTGTGCCTTTAGGAGGAGGTGAGGCAGAGCTAAGAGCAAGGCCTGTCCACTCCCACACCGTCAGCACACCACAGCACTGTGCAAGCATAAATAAAGCTGCTTCATCAACAATACTGACCGTATTGTTGAACTCGCAGTTTATAGGCACTCTATCGCAAATCTTCACAAACTACTTCAGGTGGCAAAAGTATGCACAGTGATGTAATGAAATTGTGAACTATTATGAAATGCTCTGTGCCTCTGGCACGCCAGCTCATTCTCTTTCAGATCCATGCTTGCACGCGTCATTAGTGTTGCTTAATTGTGCCATTATGCTCATTTTGGCCACTCCTTTGAGAAGCTGGCGCAACCTCTAGGATATATTTTCCCATGATCCACCCGAGACTGTGGCAGCCACCCTACAACAACACTGACTATGTCGAAACCACAACCATCACAAACACACACATATTGTAATATGCACACAGACACACTGGAATACAAACTCTAAATAAACAGCTCTGCCTAACTATTATCACGACACACCCTCCTCCTCCCAGCCCTCACAGCGGGGGAGAGAGAAGATATGCTGCCTTAAGATACACTATGATAAAGTAGGATTAGGTTATATCATTCATTTTAAATGATTGATTCAATGTTGCAACTAGCGATCCTTTATGGATCTAGTGCCCTGAAACTTAACATCATTATCAGTTATCTTCCCTTTGACGTAATCCTTTCCCATCATAGGGGCAGTAACTGAAGAACTCTGTTAGTTATTGACCATCTGAAGACCTTTGTTTATAAAAATCCAAACTTTTATGAGGATGCATACACTGTATTTAAAGAATGAGTCACACAACAAGTTCTTCTCTCAATTGAAATATAGCATTTTTGCATGAAATCTGCAGCAAATCCCACTGCCAGTGTTCTGTTGGGGCTGAGTTCAGCTCTTTGCCCCTCTATCTGGCCCGTGTGAGGGGGCTTGGCCAGAGCGGGCTCACTGACCTATTATTAGGACCTGAAGGGTCACTGAGACATAGGACTGATTGGAATGGTGTCAGGACTCATGGGAGTGGAGCTTTTTATAGTGTGTTTTCTTCTCCCACTGCATTCCCCCCTTGAAAGTACATGCGTATTTGTGCGTGCGTGCGTGCGTGCGTGTGTGTGTGTGTGTGTGTGTGTGTGTGTGTGTGTGTGTGTGTGTGTGTGTGTGTGTGTGTGTGTGTGTGTGTGTGTGCTGTATGCATTTGGAAACTTGAGTTGGTTGTCAGTTGCGGTTGCATGTTTGTCATTGAAAAACCACTGGTCATTAGAGTGAGTCCATTCATACAGAGGACGATATGAAAAGGCTGTGTGTCTTCCTGGAATGCACAATTGCTCATCTCAACCATGCTGAACAATCACAGTCTCTCATCTTTAGATGAACCTGCAGTTGCTCTTATTATGGTTACCAAAGTGTATTATGTTGACGTTAGCCAAATACTTTTTTTGTGGTTAGTCAGCGAATCAGTCATGATGAATTGTAAGGAGGATATTTCTTCATTGTTTGGTAAAGTGACTCCTTAGATTAGAGTCAGTGTTATTCGTATGTACAGCAGGGCCTTATTCGACCTCACTGGGCTGAATACTCCTGTCACAAAGAATTCTTGTGAGATGTAAAATGTTGGGGGGAGTTGAGTTTGTGGGCACACTTATGTGGTTCCCCATTTGGAGCATTTATAGCCCGTAAAGAGAGAGTGGAATGGATGGCACATGGGGAGTAACATGAGGAGGTACCTCACTCTAATCCCAAACAAGGCAGCAGACAAGCAACCAATAGCTTTATTCAGAGAGAGAGAGAGAGAGAGGAGAGAGAGAGAGAGAGAGAGAGAGAGAGCTGTCTCTACCCCTGGTGTTCATCCGACCTCCATGCCCTTAAACCCAGTCTGACAGGTGCTCTGCTCAGCCTCCCTGTCCTCAGTTCCTGCAGCAATATGGCTGTTCTCATCCTGTTGGTACGGTCTCTTTTGGCCAGGCCTATTATTTGTTGTTCTTGGCAACATCCTTTACTTGACATAAAGTTGAATTAACATGGTACTTTGTGTCACTGAAATCGATGACCTTTCACTGACTGGGTTGAGAGGCCTTGCTGATTGAGAAGGGGCTCACATCTGCATGGGAAAGGCTGAATGTTTTGTGACACATTGACAGTAGGTTGCACTTAAGATTAAGGTACAGAGTTGAAGGTACTATTTGACTAGACCTGTATCTTTCTTTCGGCATGGAATTGGAGTCAGATGTTGGCTGAAGCAACGTGAGCTGAGATCACAGTTCAATTCACAATAGGCTTTGTTGTCACGATAACCATTAAATATTATTGGGAGTCTATATTGACCTTTGAGCTTTGTTAGTTGTAGTATTGGCGTTACCCACCATCTGGAGGGTATATTGCTCTATTGCCTCAGGTTATGCAACCTGCCCTCTGATAAAGACACTTATCTGTTACTGCCTGCATACTTTCAATAGCTAAATTGTCATATACCATGAGAAACTATTGTGATAGAGATACAAGCTGATAAGAGGGCCTGAGAAGACATGGTGCTGCAATGTGATCTGTGGTCAACCAGGGAATGTTCTGGAAGATTTCCTCATGCCATCCACCTGTCATAGAGCTATATAACCTAGTGCAACCACACTGTAAACCGCCCAGAGGTGTCATACTGACCAGACTGAATTTGATTCATCATCGGAGGCTATGATTCACTGGCTACTTCAGTTTCTAACAGCTGCCCAGGAAATGAGGGCATTTAAGTGTTACAGATGAATCATGGTATCTGGATGAGCCAGCAGCATAGAAGGCTGCTCTATTTTAACTTCACTTTAACTTCCTTTAGACCCTGCTTTTAGCTGGCCTTTAGAAATTCAACAGCAGTCCAGGCCAGACCAGCACCACAGCGCTGAGCTGTCGTGAAGGAAAAGGCTAGAAAGTTTCAAGCCTGGTTTTCCCTACTGACCCTCGCTGTCAGCTGATTATATTATACTTGACCTCTATGAATTTTTTATTTCTCACAGATCTAATTCTTAAAGGGGATTTCTGGCTTAGAGGATGACCTCTATGAATTTTTTATTTCTCACAGATCTAATTCTTAAAGGGGATTTCTGGCTTAGAGGATGACCTCTATGAATTTTTTATTTCTCACAGATCTAATTCTTAAAGGGGATTTCTGGCTTAGAGGATGGAAATTACAGTGCATGGCACCGGGGATTCACAGTTATTATACCATTACACACTGTGCGGTTAGTCACTGAGGAATTCACATGCTTATTCAGCTTATTTCAGTGAGCGAGCTACAGTAACCCCAAGACACTACTATAGGCTCAGATATATCTTCCTCACCCCATACCCTACTAAGTTTAAGAGGGATTACAGTATATCTGATCCCAGATACGTGGCGATGAATGATATAGATCTTGTTGAACTCAGATGACTTGGAGCTCTATGAGTCTGCTTCCACTCTGTGACCTGCAGTAACTGACAGAACAAATCCCCCACTGAGAGCAGTCCAAAGTCTCTGGTGGCTGCCGTTTGATTAAGCAAATTATTGACCAGGGTTGAATACTCTCCGAGCCAAAAATAAGGAACTTCACATGATCGGTAGGTAGATCAAAACTCTTTTCCCTTTGAGGAATTTGAATGACCCTTTCTTAACAATAGATAAAGAGGAGTGGCTGCATGCGTGGCGTGATAACTTGACTTTGATTAAGCAACGGCATCTCTGGCTGTTGTTCAAACCAACTGTTTGAACTACCAGAAGGAATGTCTCGTTTCCCAGACAAAACTGAACCAACTAGCAGCTGGTGATCAGAATTTATTCAACAGCGGCATGCCAGGTATGATTCTGTCCCATCGTACCTCGTGCGTGTGTGTGCTGTCATTTAACTAGTTATTAATCTCATTGTGACAAATCTTTCAGTTCACATGCGTTTCCTGCATAAGGTAAAAAAGACAAACCAAGTGCCCTGTCTGTTAGCGTTTGGGGTGTGGTTCACGGTGCTGGCACTGCAAGGTTTCGTTTCATGGTTTTAATATATGGCACCGCCGTCACTTCTTGTGCAGTGGTGTGTGAACTGTGGGCAGATTGTGAAACCAAACGAGTGATGATGGTGAATGGCCAATAAAGTCTCCGCTCCATGGTTACGGCCCTGGCTGTAAACGGCCGACACAAGGGCTATATTTGTGCTCACTAGCTGACTGGAGAGCGAAATGCCAGCCTCACCCTGTTTCCCCGCTCACAGTAGCTGCAGTGTCTCTGATAAGTGTAACACAATGATGCCCGACACTGTCTCGCTCACAGCTGATTCCTTTATTGAAACTCTCCTTGCGTCTGGCATCTAAGCTCAGCTGCTCTTAGCTCTCCTGAAAAGCTCTCGTCGTTTTTCTGAACGCAGGGTGTCTGGGCCCGTGTTTAAATCCGAGGTATTCTATTATAATGTAGGAACGCGGACGGAGGGCATTCCATACGGTGTTGAATGCAGCAGAGCAAGTGATCTTCATTGCCGAGGTATGCTTCTAAAGATGCACACCCATTAATTTAAGGCTTTGGTTGGTGATAGTGCTGTTTCTGGTTTAGGGAGTGGGCAGTGTTGGGACATCACTCCAAGTGCTATCCAGCCTTTGTCCTTTCATTGTTATTGTTTAAAAAGAAAGGCTTGGCAGGGCTGGCTTGAACTAACGGGTTACTGGCATTACATGGACTGATGCCGCAGGATGTGGTTTCACCCATAGTTTTTGTTTATCTTGTTCTGGACCTAAATATACGCTTCTGTCTCTGTTGCAGCCATAGCCAGAAGGCCACTGCATACCGACTGACTAATTTGACAAGATCATTTACTTTGGCTTATGTTATGAAGTTATTTGTCTAACATTTAAATGGTGGCTTGTGTTTCTTCAGTGGTGTGTGTGCATGTGTGTCTTCGACGTGAATAGGCACAACACGCTCTGTGACTCCTTCGAGTCAAATCTAATTTATTTAAAGTGAATTTTACACTGTCACAACACGCTTTACACAGACAAGAAAGAAAGCAAAGAGGCTAAAGTAATAACAATCATATCAATTAGACCCATGTTATATAATCATACCATTTCATGTCATATTATGAACAATCTGTAGTAACCGAAGCAACTATAGCGCATACAACACTGATCGATTGTTCAGCAGTTGGCTGATGTTGTCCACCTGTATGGCATTGTGGTATGATGTGTGCCTGTGTGGCAGAAGACAGCAGAGCTTGGCTGTCCCCCTAAGGGACTGAACTGCACAAGGAAGATGTCTGGTATCTTTACATTTCCATTGGAGGTGGAACGAGGAAGGATGTCACAAGCTGGTGGGGGATTGGGTTTCCTGTAACCCTTTGACATCTGCAGGAGTGTGGTGATGTGAAAGCTTGTGTAAGCATGCAAAGGTCAAGCCTCAAGACTCAAATGATAGGCTGGTGGAAGTGATTAGAAGTTCCTGTTAATTTGTCAAGCTGAAGCGTCTCCTGTCAGAGCACTGCATATCTAAATGTGGTAAAGGTGCAATATGATAGCTTAATAGGCCCATAGGTTCTTTTCATTCTGTTGTCAAAGAACACGGGTCAACGTTAAGGACCCTGAAGTTATAATAGTCAACCAGAACTCAAGCATTAGAGAAAAACATGAGACAAACTTCATAGCAAAGGTAAATGGCTTTTTTTGGCCTCCTAAGGTGCAGAAAACCCCCAATGAAATCACAATTATTTATCTCCCTTTAAGATTTTCACATTTTCAGAAGATAGCCTGCATTTTATTCTGATCATATTCTATTCGAAATATCTATTCATGCATAGACGTTCTATGTTGCATTGAGTGGAATGTACCAACTAAGATTGTGTATATTTTGATATTGTGTACTGTGTGTGGTTCCTAGAATATTCAGGTTGGCCTCATTCCCTGCAGGTACCAAAGATAAATACAAACACCTTCCTTTCCCCTCCGCACATTAAATCTCATAAAGCTAATGTGATTATTATCAGTGATGCCGTAATCAACTATTGCGCAGAAGTCACGATGCTATTCTTAGCCCGTACTGTATGTGCAGAACATCGCCTATCAGACTCCAGTGACATTGTTGATGATTCTCCTCATTCATATGTGCGCTCAGCTGATGCATGCAGGCTACAGCACCGTCCTGACGCTCTGGAGGCCAGAGAAAAGCCCTTTTTATTCTCTCCTCCGTTCAGCTATTACCACTAACCATAAATTAGCATTAGGTAAGCGGTGCTGTGGTTGTTTGGTCTGCAACTCCCTCTCTTTGGACCAGGCTACCACAGCTATAATCGTAGACTTTGTGACTGTGTTCCAAGCCACACAAGAGAGGGCATTTTTCCCCCACCTCTTTTATTGGGCCTATAAATCTGCGAGATGTGGAATTGGTAAACATCCATTTCAATTTTCACATGTCGGAGCCCCCCGGTGTGAGATGACGCATGTTGGTCGGAGAGATGATTGGCCTCTCATCCTATCTAATGCTGCATTGTTGTTGTTGTTGTTGTTGTTGTTGTTTTGCCAATGCTGTTGTCTCCTGTTCAGTAGTCCCCTTCTAACCAGTGGCTAGGATTTTAAAGAACGAAAATCATGCGTTTAATCATCTGAACATTTTTGATTGACAGGCAGTCATCTCAGGTGTCAGAGCAGGATGTTCATCACATTCTCAGCAGGTGCTCCCAGCTGCACCAGTTACATTGCATGCTGGGAACGGGCTATATGATACCCAAGGTATGAGGAAGGCCATATATCTTCCTCTGTCACTGGTTATCATTCTTGTGTCGCCCTTTCTCACCGTTTATAGGCCTTTTAAAATAGGCATGATACCCTACAGTTGACACCCACAGGTAACAGTTGCACAGTGTACATAGGGAGATGGTAATCTCAGGCTAGCAGGTTAAGACTGTGAACATTGTTGCTGTACTTTGGTTTCACAGGAGCAAGAATGAGCTGACGTTTTCCTGGGAAAGTGATTTACTGACAGCCGGGTCAGCAGCCAGACCTCAGAAATATGACTGAACTTCTGTCTAACCTGGGTAACACGCTCCTAACAGAGGAGCCTTGTTTGGTGTTCAGATGTTGAATTAGTAGTTATTAGTTCTATCAGTAGTTCAGAGTCAAGAACAAGAGCTCTTTTTGTGTCCCTGATCTTTAACTTTCAAACACTGAATATTTGTATTGTTCCATGATTCGGTGATTATCGTAAAAATAGTACACACCCACACGTTTACACACATGTAACAGTTGTTCTACATTCACAGCGCTATTCATTACGGCTGATTTTTGCAGAAATGTGTGTGTGTGTGTGTGTGTTTACCCTCAGCCTTTGTGTTGTTGTGTGAGGCAGCAGTATGGGTGATTCAAGGGCTGGCAGTAGTCTGGATTGTGCTCTCATTTTCCAGCTCTTTCACTGCCGAACACAGAGACCCAAGCATGCCTTCTATTCTTTTATTGTCCTTTTCCCAGCCTTTGGGCGATAAACCTCACAAATACACATCTCTCTTCTGTTCTTTCTCACAGGCATCAAGAGACCAACAGGAGGCTGAAAAATGTGAGTGGAACACTTAAGCTACAAGCTCCTTTGGAAGGTTTGATTTGTTGGCCAGTCAACCAGCAGTGAGGCTGAAACATAGTTTGACTTCAAATACAATTCTGTGCTGGTATGGTACATGATCTTATAGGTGTTGTAGGTCCTGGTTGGTATTATAACACTGTGCCATGATTTAACAACGTCCATAGAAACCACAGTTTTGCCACACAGTTCATCACACAGAAATATTTTTTCAAGTATTTCTTTTATTTTTTATTCACAGAGCGAGTAAAAGCATTGCTGCAAACAACACGTTTCTCATCACCCGCATTTTGCCACAGCACAATGCATACGCTACAATAATTTCTGATTTACATGAAGTGAGCCCACATACATAAAGTAAGACCAAATACATAAGGTGAGAGCTGACACAATAAAGTGGAACCGGATCATGTGTAATGTGGGACCAGCGTCGTTGATGTCATGGCGTTTGTTTGTTTTTCAGTGCAATACGCTTACCTGCCCAGCCCAAATGCACACACAAACAGTAGCAGAGTATTCTGGATGGGCCTGGAAACGAGAGCATAGTGCTGGGTAATATGACCCTCTGTCAGAGCAGGGCTACAACTATCATAACAATCAACAGCTTTAGCGCTGCACAATACATTCATCACCGAGGGTAAGCTAAATGATGCGCTGGGTCGATTGCACTACTGTTACTGTCAGTCCAATAGCTGTGGCTGCTGAAGATGGCTTATAGGTCTGTTCCACTGTATTCTGCCTGGAAATAAACATTCATTTCCATGTATAAGCATATAGTCTATACATGGCAGATTGTATGATTTTGTAATAAGCCGTGACTTTTCTTCCCCGCAGGTGTTGATCACCATTTACTGGCTGGGTAGAAGGGCTCACTGCGACCCGTTCTATGATGGACCTTACCTGAATCTCAAGGCATTTGAGGGATTACTGGGCACAGCACTATCCAAGGTAAACTGCTCCACTCCACTGCAAGCGAGTAATCATCCCATGGTACGGTTAGAGCTGTCTTATGTATGCTGCCATGTAACAGAGGTTTCATTATTCTGTGGAAACCAGGAATGTATGAATGAAATCCTCTTTTACAGCCATTGCCCAGTACATTTCTGTATCCTTCCTGGTATGTAGACTATGTACGGAAGAATGAATGTGATAGGCTGAGGGGCCTCAGATTGCTGGCCACTAAAACCAAAGCCACGTTAAGTCATAAATGATCCGATCCCTTGACCCGGCTATTTTAATCTTGTTTACAGCAAGGCACACAGTTAACATAGTACGTATTTGAAAATAGCGTCTTCTTTCCCTGAAGACGCCCATACCCTTGTCATGCCAGTGTTGAATTTGACACTTTGTTTTCACTTAGATTTATAGGTGGCAGTATGTCAGGCCCCTATAATTCAACTGACTACAGGGATTTTCGATAATAGCAGTTGGTTACAGCATGTCTTGTCCGTTTAGCTATGATAATCCAGATTCACTGGAGCAGAGTTAGGCTGGGCTTAGTTAGCGGACTTGTATTGTCTGCCAGGATTCAGGGGATCACAGATCTGACTATTATTTTCTTTGAAAGTGGCTGACGAGTTTTTGCATGTTTGTAGCCATGCTGGTTAAAGTGGCTCCAGGGCTTGCTTATGTGTTTATGCGATGCCTCTTTTTTATGCAGTAAACACAGCCATCAAAGATGCATGGATAGCAGCACTGTTTGTTTTCAGTGAGACGGCAGTGAATAGAAAACAATGAGGTGTTCCACTTAAATTGCAGCATGTGTTGCTCTTATACACAGTGTACGAGCGCATGTGTGCAATAACTGAGGGTGATTCTGCAGGAATGAGCGGCCTGATGACACACAGAATTCACACTCTACCTGGGAGATCTCTCACTCACTCACATGCGCCACACACACACAGGAGCTAAACATTGTAATTGGCACATGACTAACTGACCGTTTGTGTGTGTGTGTGTGTGTGTGTGTGTGTGTGTGTGTGTGTGTGTGTGTGTGTGTGTGTGTGTGTGTGTGTGTGTGTGTGGCATGTGTGGGGGTGGGGTGGTGTGGGTGTGTGTGT
>OMLI01035847.1:0-12887 GCA_900302605.1 Rondeletia loricata
CTGTTAAACCTCATGTGAGTGGATTTAGATGGTTATTTTAAAGAATGCTAGCAGGGAGGACAGTCTGCCCAATGGGAACCTGCTAATTGTTAGCATTGGTCCAATCCTGTACAGCTAAAACTATGAGGCAAGGATAAAATCATAACAGTCCTACGTACTACTTTGGGGCTATGTTAAATAATATAGAGGCGGCAGTGGCTCAGGAGGTAGAGCCCTCGCCCATCAACCGGAAGGTTGGTGGTTCGAGTCCACATCCTCCTGGGGAAAAAATCTGTCGTAGTGTCCTTGAGCAAGACACCTAACTCTAAATTGCTCCCGTTGAGTAGGCTGGCGCCCTGCGTGGTTGCCTCCGCCAACGGTGTGTGAATGGGTGAATGTGAAGCAAAATCCTGTAAAGCGCTTTGGATAAAAGCGCTATATAAATGCAGTCCATTTACCATTTACCATAATATAAAACTTTTAAAAATGGGTGAACTATCCCTTTAAATTCTCCTCTATTCTATTGAGAGGAACAGATGACAGGGGGAACTAGTTTTGTGATGTTTCGTGAAGGAACTTAATGACTATTGACCTGATTGGTTAACGCACTTGAAAATTAGTATAAAGTAGCCGAGAGGTCTGCTCCTCCCCGTCGCTACGCTCGCAAAATTCTGGCCGCTCACCTTCCCACAATCCTCTGCAAAATATCTACACATGCTCTCGTTCAAATGAATGGGGAGCGTCACTTCAGCTGCGAATTTCCCTCCCAGTGGACATTCACTAAAGCCTGCAGCTAAATGGTCTGATTGTAGTGGATGGGGTTTTTGAAGCCTGAGAAGGCGTTGTACCTTGGCAAAGACACTCACGGTAATTTGTTGTTTGGTTTTCTAGCTAATGTTTTGGGTGTTTTCATGTGATTAGCAAAAGTCAGATTAACATTGTAGATTTTCTTTAATTTATTTAACATTGCCTGAGAGAATAAACTCTGGTGAAGTTAACATTAATTGCTTACCTTCACAACAGCGGTTGAAGACCAGTCACATCCCCAAAATCAGTTTGAGTTGACACATTTATCATCAAAGGTGACTACGAAAACAGCCAAAACATTAGCTAGTAAACCAAATAACTAATTACCATTGGTGTCATTGCAAAGGTAGAACGCGTTTGAAACTCAGGATTCAAAAACTAAAGTATGGACTTCCCACCTACTACAAACCAAATTGTGCTGCAGGCTTTAGAGTTTGTCTCCAATTAACACTCATGTGCATGGCTCTGACCTCTGACAGCTAATTTAAATATTTATGACAAATGTAATTGAAATTTGAATGTTATAATATAAAAACCAATACTATCTCAAAAATATAAAAAATAATTCTAGAAATTACAGAATGTAAGGACTTGCAAAAGTAACATCCGTAAATTAGAGGGATGATATCAGAAATGAGAATGAATTTGAGACATCTAGGTCACACAAGATGCAAGCTGTTGAATTTTTGGTGTCAAAATACATTGAACAATATATATTAAAAGATAAAAATCTATATTTCAAATCAATATGGAAAATTAGCTATTGAAAGGTATGTTTATACATAAAATATATTTTCACAAACATTGAAATCAGTGCTTGTAAATTGTTCTTCTTCTTCCAGTAATCACAAATATATTTATAAATCTGCTTTTACATGTTTGCTTTACAACTTATTGAAGATGGAAAAACAAATAGACCAGTCCGTGAATATCCATTTCCAATATCAAGCTAAATTCCTTTGTTTCATCTTACATACATATTCCAGATAATGCTAGCAGTTCTGCTGCAGATGAGAAACTGGTAAGTATTCAAGTTTTCAAATGCTTTATATTATTATATATTCTGTATTTAAAATTGCTGTGTTTTTTTATTCTGGACCTTGCCCTGAATTAAACAGTTATCCTTAATAACTCACATGCAATATATTTATTATTCACTTTTATCAGTATTTCTTGCATATGTTGGCATGCTGACAATTATGGCTCTGTGCAGTGTATTGTGGTTATTCACACATATATTTTATAAACACTGGTATTATAATGCAGGCTGAATCATTTCTTTTTCTTTAAGTATTAATTATTAGTTTTATATATTTAATGTGGAAAAAGACATATCCATTAAGGAAGTGTGATTGTAAAGACATTTAGTAATATTAACACCCTAAAATATATACAGATCATTATCTTATGGAGAAAAATGATCTTAATTTTAAGAGATACTTCTATTTTTGAAGGAAGAACACAAGGATCTGGAGCTTCCAAAGGGAACAACGGGAGAAGAGGAATCAGCAGAAAGACTGTGTTTAAGCACAGAAATAGAAGAGCTCTTGGACAGACTCAAAATTAACGACAGATATAAAAACAAATTTTCAGTAGCAGACTTCTTGATTTTTGAGCAGATGGAGGAGGTTTGTTCTGAAAAAGATCTTTGTCATGCTTTTATGCATAAATTACTATCCCTTGACTACAAAGCTCGTTACACTCAGGTGAAGGAGGAGGAGTCTGTTGAAGTTGATGTAGATGATAAAAGTTCTTTTGATGCATTTTGTAATGACAACATGGAAGCTGAAGATAATGAAGAGAGGCAATCTTATATTCATTCAATGGATCTTCAGATGGCACTGTTTCACTGTGCAGACAGTTTCCTTCAGCAGTACATGACTACCAAGTTGTCACAATGTCAGTATGCTTTGCCTCTGCTTGTACCCAATCTTTTCACAAAAGAAATCGAATGTCCTTTGTGGACTTTCCGTCAAATCAGAAAAAGCTGGAAATCAACAAATCACTCAAATGTGGTCATCAGCCAAAGCATGCCTATCTGCGAAGCAAAAACACCAATGGTGGCAGTCTTCAGAATGGGCTCACTGTCCTCATCTAAATCTCAATTACTGTGCAAACTGATCAGCGAACATCACAATACTTTTTTTAATAGACACTGCTTAGGAAGCACAAAAAAATGCCTTCTGATGGATGGAGTTGTGGAGATTGCCTGGTACCTCCCATCTGGGAAGCCCAGTGATGACTTCACTGACTGTATTGCATTCTGCAATCTCCATGGTGATGCAGTGGACAATGAGAGGCAGCGTGACATTTTGACAGACATGGCTTCAGTTAACATTGTTATTGTGTCAAGTCTAAACAAAAACAAAAAACATACAGAAATCATAGAGAAGCTATACAACTCTTCCAAACCTCTCATATGTGTTGTCACTGAAGATAATTCACCTACATTTAGGACAACAGGAAATGGAAAATACAAAATGGGTATGAAGAATCGAAATCAGTCAGAAGTATCACAGGACCTGAAAAATCTGATAAAAAAGTGTTTGCCTGGGACAACAACCTCTTCCTTCAGACTGGAGAAAATAGCCGAACAGCCAGGAATAAAAGTGGATGAGGACCTTGAAGATTGCCAGAGAGCAAAGAATGCTGCACAAGCGATGATAGATGTGCTGAGTTGTTATGATCTCTTAACAGTTAAAGAGATTGTCTTACCCTGCCAAGGAAGCCTGTGGCATGATTGGTGCAAACAAAACAAAGAACTTTACAAGCTGCAAAAAAACCTTGAGATTGAGAAGAGTAAGATACAACGACAGATGAAAAAGATTCGACAGCAGCAACAAAGTTCTGCCCCCAGTGATTTCATGGTGCTCTTTCATTCAAAATTACAACATATGACAGAAAAAGGGAGAATGTTTTTCCTTACGTGGGTGGGCGTCTTTCTGGATAGTCTTCTACAAGATCAGCTCTCAGACCTTCAACATAAATATGATGTCAAATGGAATGAGGTTTTGGTCTTAAAAAGGAAATATGATAAATCAGAAGAAATGAAAAACAAGCAAAAAGAACTGGAAGAAATTTCAACAAACCTGCAAGCAGCAACATTTGGCCTTGAGCACATTTTGCGAGAAATGGGTCAAATCTATGAAGCCTTTACATCCTGCTCAAAGAGTGGAGAACATCCGAGAGAGGATATACATCAACTCCCCAAGGTCGCTGCAGAGCTTATGATATCAGGACACCCAATAGAGCTGATGGATGGCGATGCCGGTCACGTGCCTTTAACATGGATCACTAGTGTTCTAGATGAGGTCATCAAGAAACTGGGAGACCCGAGGGTATTTGTTCTGTCAGTGTTGGGCCTTCAAAGTACTGGGAAATCAACATTGTTGAATACAATGTTTGGACTGCAATTTGCAGTGAGTGCAGGCAGATGTACCAAAGGAGCTTTCATGCAGCTGATGAGAGTGACAGATGACAAGAGAGCTGACTTAAAAGTTGATTATGTTCTTGTCATAGACACTGAAGGCCTTCGAGCTTTAGAGCTATCAGGGAAGGCAACATTTAACCATGACAATGAACTAGCAACTTTTGTCATTGGTGTTGGAAACATGACTTTGATCAACATCCTTGGAGAGAATCCAGCTGAGATGCAGGATATCATTCAGATTGCTGCTCAGGCTTTCATGAGGATGAAAATGGTCAATCTCTCACCCAGTTGTGTGTTTGTGCACCAGAATGTTGGAGACATTGCTGCTGAAGAGAAAAACATGTCATGTAAGAGATCCCTTCAAGAAAAACTTGATGAGATGACTCTGTTAGCTGCTAAAGAGGAGGGGTATGAGGCAGAATGTTTCAGCGACATCATTGCATTTGACATACAGAGAGATGTAAGCTATCTGGTCCAGTTGTGGGAAGGAAGCCCACCTATGGCTCCTCCTAACCCTGGTTACAGTGAAAATGCCATGGAACTGAAGAAAAAACTCATCTCTAAAATATCAAACTCAGGTGGGAAACCCCTATCACATTTCGCACTGACTGTCCAGGACCTGTGGGATGCATTGCTCAATGAGAAGTTTGTTTTTAGCTTCAAAAACACCCTGGAAATATTAGTGCACAGGAAATTAGAGGAGGAGTATGGAAAATGGACATGGGATCTCAGGAGTGCAATTCTGACAGTTGAGAACATGCTGCGCAATAACATTGAAAATGGAAAACTGGACAAAGTTGAGGAAAGTGAAATTTATGCTCAGATGGAAGAGAAATACAAGCAGGTGTGCATGACTATGAACACATATTTTGAAGAAAACAAAGACAAAGAGATACTGATACAGTGGAAAGCCAGGTTTGAATGCAATATTGAAGAGCTCCTCCGTAGCCTCGTTGCAATGACAAAACAAAAGTTGGTCGAGGCTATGGAACAAAAAGAAGCTTTGAAGAGACTGGAAGAGAGCAAGATGATGTATGAGGACATACTCTTTCAAAAGAGTAGAGAACTTGCTCTAGAACTGAAATGCAAGGTCATGGATGAAAATGAACTCAAGACAGAATTTGACTCATTATGGGAGAAGTGGGTATCTGAAATGACCAAAAACACACCACCAATTCGTGACATTGACATGCAGACCGAAGTGCTCAATATCCTTACTGAAACACACGAGAATTCTCTGGTACATAAACAGAACGCTAGTAAAAAATTTGAATCAATTTTAAAGAGAGGAGATTATAGAAAATACATGAAAAATATCAAGCAAGAGGCATTCAGTCTTGGCACAGATGCCCCGTATAGAGACTCGATAAATGAAGAGGACCACAATGATGTCCGAAGATTTGTTCAAACTGTAATGCACAAAGCTCAGGATATAACACAGAGTTTATCCATAGCAAAAACTGGTTACAGCAGCACGCATATGCAACAAATTGCTCAATATGTCAAAGAGCAAATACAGAAGTTTCAATCAAGGATACAAAAATATGAGCTTAAAACTAAGTTCACTGTAGATTGTGTACTTTGTGTGTGCAAACAAGCAGGCAAAACGTTCACGCTGCTCCACAGTGAATTCAGAAAAAGCCATGATGCTTCTGCACACCTTAAAAAAATGAAACCACAGTACTACAGTGTATTCAAGCAGTTCCTGGGTAATGCAACATCCACAGCAGTGCTTGGTGATTTTGTCTGTGCTAAGCTGAAACCATCTATTGAGCAGGCTGTGTATGACCAAGCTGCCATTGATTTAGCTGGAGAGATGAGAGCCAATTCACCAGAATTCAATGGAAACAGAACTAAGTTGGAAAAATACATCTTGACAATGCTAGCTGAAGCAGAGGACTTCTACAACTTTCTGAGCTATATTGAGGACACAAGGGAATATTTTGAAGGATTCATCACAGACACTGTTGAGAGATATATTAATACAGAACAATATCCTAACGTTCTTACCATGATAAAGAACAACATAGACAGCAAAGTAAAGCGCATAATAGATGCCATGGACTCAGCAACAAGAGAGGTAAGACAGTCTAACGGCGACATCCAAGCGTGGCTGAAGAAAGTCTGTGATGGTACTTACCCTAAAGGTATTGTTAGCCAAGATATCTCAGACTTTGACTTCCTTGAGGAAATAATTAAGAAAGGTCTGAGTAAGTTCTCTACAGAGTTCAACCAAACCCTCAGCTGTACAACTCACCTGAAGATGGAAATGTTCAGACAAAGACCTGATGCAATTCTAAAGAAGCACCTCTGCAACTGCTGCTGGGAAAAGTGTCCCTTCTGTTACACTTTCTGCACCAACACTGTTGAAGGACATTCGACTGATCACAGTGCCTTTTTCCATCGCACCAATGGAATATCTGGGATAGCCTATAAGGGTACAACACAGCTTGGTATTGATTTTTGCACCACTGTAGTGTCAAGTAAGAACATGTTTGTCTGTTCAAGATCTAACGAAAGGTTCTACTACAAAGAATACAGAAAAGCTGGTACAGGTTGGGATCGTTGGAGCATCACTCCCGACTCATCCGAATTGATCTACTGGAAGTGGTTTGTATGTCGATTTGAAAAGAGCTTGGAGAGACATTACAAAAAAAGGTTTGAAGGTGCAGGAGAAATCCCCAGCGAGTGGAGAGAATACACAAAAGAAGAGGCAATTAAAAGTCTTGAAAAGATGTAAAAGTTCACAGGCTAAAGATGTGCCAATTTTCTACGTTTCCATTCATCAGTCATTTGTAGATCAAATCAATTGGACATAATCATATTATGACGTTTTGCATGAACTTTGGATCAATGTATGAGAAAATAGGAGGCACTTTTTTAGCTGAAATATCAAAAAATTTACTTTTTTCTACTATTGTCTTGACCACTAGTGTATACTGTCAGGATATAAAAGGAGCTGCCATGCCAATATAACTATGTTTTCTACTATACCATATATTTTCACTGAAGACAAAGGCACTGAAGACCCAACTTTGAGGAGCTAATTTAATTAGCAAGAAGGGCAATCAAAGGGTGCTCTTCTACAGGAAACAGATGTTTTAATGTGAAAGAGAAACGTATTCTTCCTTCATTGAATCTGTCTTAACTTTCTGTATGTGGGACAAATATGTACAGGAAATCTTTTGTCCCAGCAGCTACTGGTTTTTGTTTTGTTTGTTTTTTTAAAGTTGTTAAAGCAATGGAATCCACACAAATTCCCTCACTAGATGATGTTATTGTACACTTACTGATTTATGTGTATATTTTTTATTGTTTTAGTTTATTTAATTTTTTGTTGGACTACTGGCTGAGAAGCACTAGTGACTTACTCTACTAATGGCAAGCCAGTGTTTTACGAAGTTTGAGGATGCATTGCAAAATAAACCAATCGAGCTGCAATCATCACAGTTTTGAAAACTGAAATAAATAGATAAATAAATAGCCAGAGAGGCACATTTCAGTCTCAAAGCATCTCAAGGTCTCGCTTGAGCTTGAGAGACCATCACACCATTCAAATGGCTTGGGGTTTTGGGGAGGAAAATGTAGCCAGGAAATTCTTAAATAATCACTTTGTATTTTTTATAGCCTATGCCAGTTTATCAAATGGAATGAAAACTTGGAAGTATTGAGGCTGTGGATGTTTTTCTTCAACTTAGGATGATAGCACATTTGATGCATTACACAATGATTCAATATTACAGTTTGTAAGTGTTGCACTTCAAAGATTGTGCACTGAGCATTGATTATGGCTGAATACATTTTTATGAGACAGCCAGAAATGCAGTTATTTTGTTGAGATTGAAGATTAACTGTAAATATGTCAGCATTTTGAAGGTGTTGATGTTAGTTTTGCTCTGACAATAAATAAATAAAGTTCTTTATTGAAACAGTTTATCATTGTATTGTGAGGATATTAGATTGTCTCCATAGGTGATGGACAATTATTAAGAATGTTTTTTCTGACATGAGGTGAATGGAGTGGGGATTTAACACACACTAGCACTACATTCATTTTTTTGGTCTCCAGCCAAAGAACCTAACAACACTTACAACCTATCTCAAAACTCTTAGAGGAAGTTGCCTCCATTCAAAGCTTTCCTGAGTCAAAATTACTGTACATCTCTGAGACATTTCAGTCTGGTTGTAGAATAATGCACAGCATGGAGACTGGAGAGAAATTATATTGTTATGGTAGCGGATTTGGGTCAAAGTTCAAGTTTAATTCTTCTAGATCTTAGGGCAGCTTTTCACACTGTGTAGACCACAACACGTTACTAAATTGGTTTAGCGCCTATCTTTTTAACAGAATCTGGAAACTGTAAGCAAATTGAGCCTTGGAGTTAGCTGTCAGTGAAAATTCCAGAGGCTCAATACAGTGAGGTAGGAAAAAATAAAAAACGTATATGGGTCAGGTGGCAACAGGGAAAGCAGAGCAGCCCAGACATCTGTGCCCAAAGCTGTACTGAGCTAGGGAAAAAAGCATTTATGGTTGCTGCACCCTCTGCATGGAATGCCTTGCAAAAGGACTTAAAGCTGAAGGACTTAATAACTCTTACAAAATTCAAACAAATTGTCAGGTCTATGGAATTTGAATTAATTGGAACCTGTCAATGTTTATAGTGTGATGCTCCTATATTTTAAATTTGTAGTTTATGTTGTATGTGCTGTCCTGTCTGCAACATTGTTTCATTTCTGCTGCTGTTTGTTGCCAGGTCTCCCTTGTAAAAGAGATTCTGCATCTCAATGGGACTTTTACCTGGTTAAATAAAGCTTTAATAAAAATGAACTTGTCTGTGAATGAGAAATGGGAACAGACAGTAAAATATTACACAGGTGCTTTGACTGTTAAACAGAAATCTGAGTTCTTGATTGTAATGAACAAATAAAGCAAAGTAATGGAGGGCAAAAGAACAGTAGCACTGTGGAGGATGCAGTCTTCCTACAATGACTTAAATCCATTAATTGTGATTATTCATGAATTAATCAATGTGTCAAAACCATGAAGTGAGTTACATTATTAAGTAGTGGGGATTCCTGAAAATGACACTATACTGCATGGAAGCAAAGGAGAATACTACATACTAAATAATACTAAACATATATCATTCTAAATCATGAGTTTGTTAACCATAAAGGGGCAAAGATAAAATGTATAAGACACAGTGAAATGAGACATGGGATTTGTCTTTTTTTATTTACTTAATGAAATATGTGTTATTTGTTTATTTTTAACAAGATGCATGAAATTTGTATGTGACAATTGTTAAGTTCCATGAGCAAGGAAACTGGAGTGAGAAGTTGAGCTGAGACATATGTTGTCAGAAATGATGGACATATCTTCATTCATTTAAAGTAAGGAGCCAAGATTTACCTTTTTCTTTTACCTAATTTCTATTATCTACAAATCACATCTGAAAGTAATTATGACATGTAACACAAACGTTATTAGTTCTATATTTCCACTTTTTAAAAGTTGTATGTTTCCACTTTTTTTTAAGTTGTATGTTTTTCTTAAATAATTGATTACATTATGAAGGATGTTGTATTTTTCAAAAGTATTGAACTATGCTGTTCTTTGACTGTCATTTAACCAATTAATCTTAGTATTAGTATTATTATATGTACATGTTAGTAAGGGTTTTGTTTTTTGCTTAATTAGACTGCTGCTCTGTCATTTGTACATGTGGGAAGCTATCTAACATTACTGTAAATCATATTATTCTTTGTGAGAAGAGCCAGGATTTCATCATTTATAAAATTGACTCTTCAATGATAAGACAACAAGATCATTTGAGTTTAAACTTTTAATGTTATTAATGTGCACAATGGGAATTTTTAAAATAAAATACATACTTCAGATCATATTGAATGACCAGGTCTCTTATTGATTAATGTTTCAGATATTAATTGACAAAGTCTCATAAATTATGCCTTTAACCAGACTGATCAATACAGCATGCATGTGTGAAAATAGTTGTCTCTCCTAGCAGATCTTGAAGGAGGTGAGTTTGAAGTCCCCTCTGACTCTGATGTAGCTGATGACATCCATGCCGTCACGGTTGGGGAAGTGGACTTCCTGTCCATCAGGAAGCTCCACTTCAAACATGTCTCCAGCCAGCTTCAACACAATCTAGAAAAAAACATGCTTATAGTAATACTTTGTTATTTTTTACACATTTCCAATACTTTTATGCCAAGAAAGTGTGGCACTGTACTACAATACCTCACTGTCAGTCCCCACCTCTAAAACACCCTGTCTAGTTATCTATTAAGCAAGAACTGTAAAGACAAACAAAGAGACAAACAGACCCCGATGTCAATGCCAATAGATTGAATTGAATAACTATTTTGAAATATGCCATCACCACGTAAGCTTTTGTTTTTAAATATGCTATGCTAGCCAAAACTTCCACAGTACTCCTCACTGTGCCACCACCTACACACATCATCCCTTCCTTCATCCAGATTCTCTCACCTTGACATCCGTGCCCCTCTGCAGGGGGTTGTGTATTTCCCGCTTCTCATCACCCCAGCAACCAGCAGTCTTTGAGTTGCACACAAGCACGGCTCCATCGGTGTCGTCATGGAAACGGGGGTTAAAGTGCAGCGCTAGGTCATCTGCATCGCAGCCGAGGTCAATCTGGAACCTGAATGGATCAAGGATTACATAGGAAATATGTCATCTCAATGACTAGTGTGTGTAGTACATTGAATGAGGAGTAGATTATATATGAACATCCTCACTATATTTTACAAAATGGAGCTGTCTAAAGAGAAGAAAAATACAAGGCATCAACACACTATGGGCCTCTAAAGTACATTACTGCCCCAGTCTTAAACTAACACGCTCCACTTCCCATGAAAGTCTGCATTTTTCATGATTTTCTATTTTCCACCTCAGCAATGAACGAATAATTTTGGAGAGACATCAACACTATATTTTATCCAGTTAAAGGGTCCAGGAGTGAATGAATACATGGAAAGTTATTCTAATGTACTGTAAGCTTACCTCTCAGCATCATGCAGAATTATCCCCTTCACTTTCAGCTGATCTCCCGCTCTCAGATTCACATTCTTCAATTCAAGTTCCTGAGACACACAATATTGCAGTTCAGGGTTTGAACAAAAATGTACGATTATGTTCATGACGGTAAATCTAATCTAAACAGTAATCTAGCACTGTAACTGTATGACTTGGAGAAAATCTAAAATCAATCATCCTCTGTAAGGCAATTCTTACATTCAACAAAGAGCACAGACCCAAAGTTCATTCAGATACAGTAAAATAAAAGCGGCACTAAAGCAGTCAAACATACCATGCTCATTTTGGGTGCTGGTGTTGAGGAATAATCCTGGATCTAGTGGGAGCTGCAAGATGGACTTCGGCCCACAAGCACAATCCTCTCTCCTGGGAGACAAAAACTGGTTTGATTGGTATGTTCCAACACTTTATTTATACTATAAAGCCCAAGGGGTCAAGGAAGGAATAGGCCTGTTAAATTTAGGCCTAATCATCATCCTTATCAAGTAGCCTATTCAATGCAGATGGCGCCCTTTCAACCACTCTGTTCACTCATTGCTGTTAAACTCACTTTGAAAAAATGATTAACTGCCTCCTTGATCATTGAGTAAGCTGTGAGTTAGGGCTGCAATAGGAACAAGGCATTTTGAGTAAATCAACACGGAGATTAGGTCAAGGCATTGAGATTGATCAGAAATAGTTACTTATTGCATGATATTAAATGTCATTTCATATAGGATACTGATGTGATTTTGAGTTTTTTATTTTATTTTTTATGATGTGATTTTGAATGGCCTGCCTGGGGCACGTTCAGCCACCAACAACACGTAGTAAAACGTTTATTTAAACGGAAACGGTGGTGCATTGAACACCCTGTAGTGTTACGCATGCATTGCACCTATGGCAGCTGGATCCATTGTGCGCGTTTCCTTTTCACTACGGCGGGGTTATATACACGTTGCTGCTGATTGGGTAACACCTCTGACACACCCACCAAACGAGAGAAAACGTACCTCAAAGCCCATTGCACACTGTTTCACACCGTTTCGAGGAAACATGTCGTTCAACCCGGAAACCGTAGCAAAACGGTGCACACCATGTTCAGATTGAACGTGCCCCTGCTGTCTCGCCCAAGGAGGTTTGTCTCATAGACATATATAAAGGCTAGATGACTCACACGCGCTGCTGGCCAATGGAGACCGACGTTGCCACATGGCGGCCATCTTGCGACGGGAATCTCGCCCACTCATAACATGAATGTCTATGGTGCATGTACTATTGAAATAACCATATCTTGCTCAATTTTCAACAGATTTTCAAACGGTTTGGTTTGTTATAAACGTCAGAGATGTAGTTATGATACTGCATACTTATAATGGACTTTCATATTAAACATATCCAAGCATCCTGAATCATAGCCACGTTAATAACGTTTGTAATAAACCAAACCGTTTGTAATTCCGTCAAGATTTCAGCGAGTTAAGAGTATTTTTGTTTGTGGAGATCACTCACCTTACAGCAGCTACCATAGAACGTACCAGAATGGTTTACTGTTGCAAGATGGCCGACCTGCACAAACAAAAATACTCTTAACTCGCTGAAATCTTG
>OMLI01035851.1:22965-38661 GCA_900302605.1 Rondeletia loricata
CCCCCCCCCCCCGCGCCGCTGTTCCCCCTGAATCAAAAGTGAAGTGGCGGCTAATGAAAACGAATAGCACATTTGTATGTCGTTAGCGCTGAGCGGGGGCTCGGGGGAAGTGCTGGGCGTGTGAACACAGTTCAACAGTGATTACGCAGAGGTTAACGGCCAGCGTGACATAAGTGTTAGACTCCTCGTGTTATGTCGATCCACTGAGCTGTTGAACCATTAGCGTTTTCTCCCCCTCACACTCAGATAAAGGTATTTGCCCACGGCTAGACATTAGATGTACTCTGCATTTATGAGAGCATACATTAGGTTTGACATCAAACATTTGCTTAACACTGTCTGATAATCTCATTGAATTTTAATCAGTTTGCAGTTTCATTACAGTTTTATATCAGATACTATTTCCTGTGCGATACATACAAAATATAAAAACATGAATTACTTTTTGGGATTGCAGAAGTCCTGGCCTTAACTTATCATCTGCCTGCTCAAAACTATAGGTTTTAGATGACAGGGCTCATAAATGGGTTATCTAAAATCCAATATATATTGGAAGAATGATCGCAGGGGGAACAGTGCGCTTGACTGTATCATCCTGATCCATAACTTTCCCTCCAACCAGGGGCCCATTTATTGTCGATTCCATCCGAAGGATGGGTCTGTCAGTCGGGTGGGAGTCTCGCTGCTGTTTATTTTCAAATCAATACTCAATTACTATAAGGAAGATCCACTCCCTTGCCCATTTTCAAGATGAAATTATGGACTGCAGCAATAACACTTAGTCAAGGCGAAGCTAGTGTCATTAACTCACAATGGGGCAGGATAACTACACCAGGATTTTATAACAACTGGATTTCTACCCCCCCTTCTCTTACCCTTTTGGTTTCTAATTAATCACTGTGAAAAAGACCCTTCAGGACATGACGGATGACCAGAGAAAACAATTTTCACCCTAACAGCCTTTTAATTTTAAACTCTGGGAGAGCTCATTGACTGCAACTCCAAACAACCCATCAATGCTAGTTTTTAATGCACTTCCTCTTCTCTTGTTATTGAGAAGAATGGAGAGGCAGCAAGGCCCCGGCTCCTCTTCATAACTCATGTCATCGATTCGGTAAATGCCAGACATTTGCCAGAGGAGAGAGTCCTGTCAATGGCCTTGGCAGGGTGTGTGTAAATTACTCCATTAAGGAGCATTTTGGGTTATTTATAGTTGAGAAAAAATAGGCTAGACTGCAAAAATGAGCTTGGATTGGATGCTGCAAGTCAAATACAGCCCTTGTTTGGTCCTGTCACATGAAGAGGAAGAAATCCTTTAAGCTGGAGAAAAAGCTACTCCAATATTGTCGGATCTTTTGTGGCCATAAAAGAGACAAGCCATCATTCACTGTAACACATTATGACAGACGGGCTTTGCTCTCGTGAAAGTAGGCTAGACAGGTCCGAGGGCAAAATCCAGCCTGGCGGAAACTGTGACAAGTGGCTCTGTTGTAGTTATTGTTAGGATCCACACCAGTTGGACGGGTCAGTCAAAACAGTCTTGTGACATTGCAACACCATTGAAAAGCTTCTGTCTTTTGCAGAATGTAAACACAAAAAGTAAGTTTAGGAAGAGCAGACCCAGACAAAGACAGGTCACACTTAAACCATTGAGATTAGCAGCTCAGATGATGCTGCATCAGCATCCTCATTTATTGAATCAAATTAGATGACAAGCCTCTAGCTAATTCACCATAAAACCACTTTACTCCTGTACTCTTTAATGGGCATTTGTGCTGAGACATACAACATAGTGACACAATACATACTGACACACATAGTACAGGGTGATATATTTAGTGCTATGATTTTATAAAGCCGAGGTTAGCTGACCAGATAATGACTGAGCAAGGAGTGAACAAGATATTTTCCCACTGGTGCCGCACTGCTTACCGTTCAAAGAGACTGGACTCAGTGATAATAAGAGTAACCTGGATGGATCAACAAGTCTGGGAACAGTACTGCTTGGTTCATGCTTTCTGTGTGGCTAGATGCTCACGAGCTCCGTAGAAACACAGACGTCCCGGCGCCTACTGCACGCTCAGCCATCCTGGTGGGGGATCCCTCTTTGACTTGGCCCACCCAAGGTTTCTTCCTTTTTTCCTTATAAGGTTCGTCTTGGGAGTTTTTCTGGGTCTTCACTGAGGGTCTATTGTTGGTGGTGCGGGCTAGGCTAGGATATTTTGTGTCTTGTGCTTTGTTCTGTTTCCTTGTGTTTTATTTTGTTGCATACTGTGTTACATCATTTTGTTTTGTGATTGATTGTTATGGGGGTATTATTGTCTCATATATAAATAAATAAATAGTGTGAACATCACACAAATAAAATAAGATCCACAAATAAATAATATGAACGTTACACAAATAAAACAAGATCCACAAATATGTTTTGTATGTTACAAACAAAATAATTGGTTCAGAAAATACGTTTTTTGCATGTAAGCATCAGCTGGCACGTGTGGAATCGCTTGGATTTATTTGTGGATTTTTGAGACAATCCTACCAGCAAGACGGGCAAACTGATCCACAAATAGGTGTTTTTTTTTCACTGAGTCTACTCCAGCCAATCAGATTTGAAGATATCCTTTAGCTAACGCCCACATTACTCCGACCAATCACAAGACGTGCTGCTCGTCACCAGGAGGCGGGTCGTTCAAGCAGCGCTGCAGACATCAACTTCGGTTGTGCCCAATATCAAGTTTGTAGTAGAGCTGTGACAAGCATGATCAAATTTCCCTGTTTATTATTTAGTGAGCAAAATGTACCAAGTCTATATTTCACACACTCATTAAAAAAATAAAATGCCGTTTTACTTTTACAGAGGAGGTGGGTGAAGTTGCTCAAATCTAGAAGTCCATAGTCCTCCAGACAATGTAGGATTTCATAGTACACCTTGGTTACACACTCTCACATCCCGCCAGAGGAGCTCAACCTGATAAAACAATTTGTCCCGCACGCTTCACATCTCACATCCGTGTGAAGCAAGATCCAAGCAGCAGAGCTAAGACTATAAAGCAGTTGAAGGAATCATGTGACCTGGCCTAGGACAAGACCAACAACGCAGCAGCTCTTGGTACAGAGAGAACGGAACACCATCGAGTTATGGGGGGAATGATTTAGCATTCTTGTTTTGTACAGTTATTGCCAATCAGTGCAAC
Organism: Rondeletia loricata; assembly: GCA_900302605.1. Taxonomy (NCBI): domain Eukaryota; kingdom Metazoa; phylum Chordata; class Actinopteri; order Beryciformes; family Rondeletiidae; genus Rondeletia; species Rondeletia loricata. The sequence goes on from OMLI01035851.1 coordinate 26,163, forward strand.
AATTCAAAGATCCCATAGCTGTGCATGGAATAATAAAAAGAAATACTATAATACATAATATTATCTGGCCTTGTTCTTACTCTATTATAGCTGCAGCCAATCAGCAGTTTATTGTCTGAGCTTTCTTCTCTAATCAGGACACTGTAGGTTGTAGACTTTTTTGGATCTACAAAAATGTTTCAATCTCATGGCTGCTTTTACAAAGGAGTATTTCCAGAAGAAAACGTTGCCTTTTTTGCACTGATTGCTGATGAGCCTGCATTCAGGTTCGGATTGTGATTTAAAGTAGTTTGCTTTACTAATTTCAACTGAAAACATGCTGCTGCCAGTCTGTTAAATAGAACGCTAAGGGAAGACTCCCAGAGACCTTACCATTTGTTCATCTCTGCTGTTTGTTTTTAATCATAGAAAAATTACATGGTAAAAGCTAAACCAATACCGAGCACCACAGGAAGCACAGTGGTTCAATACCGCACCCTCAGGAATCATACTATCAGAAGATTTTGTATATTATCACTATTTTTTTGATTGCTTGTTTGTTTTTAAATACTTTCATCTATTTCCATTAAACGAGTTTAATTAAATTGTACAGGCTTTTGCTTTGAAAATTTTGCTTTGGATTAAATTTGAAACATTCGATACTCCAACTGTCTACGAAATGTGAGCATTTTCCTAGCCATCACAGTTTTTTGTTGTGCTAGCATTTCATTTATATACACCAGGTCTTGTTTTTGTGCCACCACATGTGTTGCCTATGAATACGGGCATGAGAATACTCACAGATCAGAGATGACGTGCCACACAGACTCTTTTACTCATTCAGTCAGTGAAAATAGTGCCAATGCGATGGTACAGCATATAACAGAATAAAAGCTAAATAGAGAGTGACAAAGTGCCCTGAGGGGTAGATATATTTTTGCCTTGACTCCTCTATGACACCTTGATAAGGCAATTACAGAGTAATTACCTTAACAAGTGGCATTAGGGAAAATTATCCTAATTTTTCTGCTAAAATAACACTGAATCAGTGGTGAGAGAATTTCAGAGAATCTGTAATCAGCATCTCATTAGGTGCCGCTGCTGCCTGGTGTCGGCAGCCTTGAATGACAAATGCAATTACTGCTGCAAAACAACAAAAATGGTGACAACATTGTGCCAAACAAGGCAGATAAATCCGTCAAATCCCTCAGAGATTTCAGATGTTTATTCAATTCATAATGGCTAATTGTATTTGGGGAGTCTTTGTGCACGATTCAAGCAAGCCCTGTGATGTTATCAGTGGCCTGAGTAAAACAAAAGGTTCAAAGTCAATGGGTGCCACACTGTGAATGAATGGTGGAGAATCACTCTTCCTTCAGGAAATGGAACAGATAAGTGGGAACGTTTTCGTCCTCTCTTCTCCTGAGTTAGCTGGTGCAGCAAGGTCAGGTGAATGTGATCAGCCACTGTGTCTAAGCGTATTATCAGGTGAAATCTGTGGAATGACGTGAGCAGACTGGGCCAGTCAGCTGTCTGGAAAAATCATTACACGGAGCCGGACATTTTGGATAACTTTGGAGGCAATCGGCCGCTTGGGATGCGGCATGGGTCTCTCCGTGACCAAAATGCCCTTGAATGAAACACTTCCTCAAACTGCAGCAACCTAGTTTGACAGTATGCCATGATATGACAATAAAATGTCTTCATGGTGCATTTCAAAGCATTTGTCTGTTTACACTGAATACAGTACGTCTCTATGCAAAATGATCATGTCTGTTATGACTGTATTGTTTAAAGTGGTAATCCTCGAGTTCCTCATTATTTTTAAAATTTTGTCTCCATCTTTGGTGCCATGCGCTCATTGCTGTTTCTCTGGGCACTTGTCAATCAAACAGTGTGTCCAGTACTGTGATTCTTTCTCCTTGGATTTTCTGTTGGTGAAGTTTGAGTTTCTTTTCGCTCTTTTCTTTGTCTGTTTGGCCATGGTGGCTATCACTGCTCATGATAACTACTGTTTATTACAAACAAACCGGAAACGTAAAACGCATCACTTCTTGTGCTGCAGAGGATGTTCCCCAGAAAAGACCTACCAGACACCGGGTGTTTAGAACATCGAATGTAAAAGCTTTCATGAACTGGATATAGACTGAATCACTATTGTGTTATAGCGACAGTAAGTAGCAAGACATTTATTTATATGAAAAGGTCGCAGATTATCAGTCACAAAAGACAACTCCTTGAATTTATTGCATTCCTTTCTTAACATTATGCAAAATCTAAATTGGAATTCACAATTTGTCCCATAATCACAGCTGATTAATTATGAGCTATAATTAGTCAGAGATCTGCCTAATGATAAGACAAAATGCTGTCTCCAGATGCATTGTTTCTAATCAAGACCTAATATACAAACACAGCCCTGTGATTGCAAGATGTAAACCGCCTGTCATTATAAAGTAACTTGAATCTTCCTCGTGTTGTGGCTGCCTATAAATACATTTCTCCCTCTCTGCTTGTGCGCATGTGTATATGTCTATGTGTGTGTGTGTGTGTGTGTGTGTGTGTGCATGCATGAGGGTACAGCATGTGTGTGAGTGTGCCCGTGTGTGTGTGATGGAGTATAGTTATTACCATACATAAACTGGACTTTTGAAGTAAAATAGCATTTAATGGCTTATTTGAAGTGTCTGAATTGCAAAGGGAATGAAACATCCCTTTGAGGGAGGAAATGCCATATTCCAATCAAACATTTCACTGTTGCGAAGGTTAATGAATGCCATTAGCCTAGCGCGAATAAATTCCGACTTGTACTTTCACGAGATGCATAAATTAGATAAAGACCCAGAATCCACTGCTTCATAGAGGGGAAAGGGAATATATGATAGCAACACAATTACATGCCTGTGGAAGTAACGGCTGCTAAATGGAGGAAATTTGACAAGCTGGAAGTCGTATTATTGGAACTTAATATTTTCCTAAACTTTTTGTGGTGAAGCTTGTACATTAATAAACATTACGTCATGGTGCTGTTTTTCTTTTGGTTCAAGCTGTTCTGGGAAAATTTTAATCAATGTTTCATTACCATATATTTACAAATTTATTTCATAATTATTGCTCATCTGCATGCTCGTTAGTGAGATTCATTACCAAGTTGAATAATGCCACACCAAAATGTTACGAATTCAACCAATTGCTTCGTTGCATGACTGAATGGGTAACAATATTTATTTCCCCACAATATTACAATAATTATTAACCAATTTGCTCTTTAAGGTTCCTTTGAGATGCTAATTAGTTGTTCGTTTAATTGTATCCCTTTTGCTAATGGCTCATCACTTCTAAAAGTGTCCTGCTTGGCACTAATAAGGTCTGACGTAGGCATTTTCTATACTTCATTACTCCTTTCAAATGATCATTGGTCTCCTTAATTAGATGATAGTTGAATTATAGCCCTACTGTAGACAACGACCTTGAAAAGAAGTTGAGATCTGACAAATGATACCCCGGTCTCGAAAGCTAACGGCTGAGAGAGAATGACACTTTGTTTTGGTAGGTGTTACTTTTGGTCACTTTGAGGACGTTTCACTTGTACAAAGTCATACGGTCATCTCTACATGTAAGCCTGCTTGGGATAATAATATGCCTGTGATCTTTTCTCTCTAAATATCCATCATCATTAATGTTTGGTCGCTTTAACAGGGCTCCATTCCTCCTGCAGTTTATTTCAAGACAGAAAGCAGGAGAGGTGAAGGAGCATACTGGGTTAATGTTGACTTCATGCACAGTGGGGTGGGATATTGGAAATCTCTGCTCTGAGTTTCGCAGCCTCTCCAGGTTGAATGGTAATATTGAGAATTCAATTCCAAAGATACTGAATTGATTAATTGAGTGATAAAAAGCAAAATTATCTCCAAAACGCTCTCAAAGGTGCCAAATACTATTACCAAGTGGTTTCAAGTTTTTAGGTTGAGAGACTGTGCTAAACAGTTTTCTACAGAATTGTGCATGTGGCTTTACTTCTACTTTATGAAAATCATTGCCATGCATCATTGCAGTATTTTAACTAAGAATGGAGTACTGCCAGCATACAGGCGACTCCACTGATTTGCATGAAGCGGCTTACAGATTTGGACGTTTTTCCTCCTTGAGAAACCTCAGATAATGTTCTGATAGTTTTGCGTTTCGGTTACGGTGAGACATGAAAGTAGGGAGAGCAACGGAATGGCACTGAATTAACTAGAATTTAGATATACTCACACATTAGCTTAGTGAACCTCAGGCTCCCACATAACGCAGTGTCATTTTAAGAGACGAGTTCTTTTAGGCACATCAGCTTTATGACAGACTCATTGGAGGTTGTATATTATTAGACTCAGTGTGAGAACCAGGCCAGGGTTACTTGTTGAAGGTGGTAGGTAGCCTGAGGCCTTGAGAAGCGGGCTTGTAACTGGAAGGGTGAAGGTTTCAATCTCTGGACCAGCTGGGAAAATCTGAGTGGGGAGGTAAATGAGTAACACTTGCCCTTCCTTCAACAGCTAACGTTGAGGTGCCCTTGAGCATGGTGCTGAACCCCCATCTGTTCAGCAACCAAGATTGTGGTAGTCCTGGAGAGTGTGAATCTATGTATCTTTCCAAGGCCGTTGCTGCAAATAAAAATGTTTTTATTCACCTTGTCTGGTTTTAAAATTTGGCAACATCTTTGGTGCTAAGCGCTCATTGCTGTGGTCAAACAGTGTGTCCAGTACTGTTTCCTTGGATTTTCTGTTGATGAAGTTTGAGTTTCTGTAGGTGTCGCTCTTTTCTTTGTCTGTTCAGCCATGGTGGCTATCACTGCTCATGCTAACTACCCAGTTCTTCTTCTATTGATTCCAAACAAACCGCTGTATATGTTATGTGTTATGTGTCATGTTAAGTTTCAAGGGGAATCTTGGTATTTTTTATCTTCTACAGTAGTTGAAGCTTCACTAAACTTCATCAAAGTCGTTTTTGAATTGGGTTCATATTTCAAATCAAATACCACACAATATCTTGCTTAAATAGATGTTTCTGTTTTGGGTCTTGTCGTTTTTTAAATTAAGGTTTAAAGGCCCTATATGTAAGTTGGTACTCTTACTGACAGTGTATGACAGTGGCCATTAGCGGAACTGCAGTCAGTCTCTTACACGCGCTCCTGGCTCGTGCATGGTGTGTGTGTGTGTGTGTGTGAGAGGCAGGCTCGGGAACGCGCATAACGTCACATCCGGTAAATTTGGCACGAAATGTCGGCCCGCCAGCTCCACAGTCCTGAGAGACAAGGCTGGTCTCATTAGTTCTCATTTGTTACGGAGAATTCACTCATTGGCAATAACAAACGCAAAATGAATGTTAATTTCGGCCGAAAACTTACATATAGGGCCTTTAAGTTCTGTACAGCAATTTAGCATCTTAAAGTTGAGTCACTGAATGTTAAAGGAATACACCAACATTTTGGGAAATATACCTTTTGTCTGACTTACCCAGACTTAGATCATTTTCACCTCTGTGCGTTCACTGGCTCGTTTTCCATGTTTTTCCATGTTAGCATAACGTGTTAGCTTAGCATAAAGACTTGAAGCCTATTGGGGCCAGTAGACTGGTGGAACTACTTTGTGCTGGATCTAGCCTCTAGCTCTACCTTCAGAAGGTGCGCGGATCACTGCGCTCAAGGAAGACGGAAGGATACATGTGTGTTCAGCGGTTATAGTTCCACCCGTCTAACTTCTCCGAAAACAACGTCCCCGCACGTGTATTTCAAATACACATGATACCTCGTGTAAATAAGACAGCTTCGGAGTTGCTGTAAGGTGTATTTCTTCACTTTGACGGAGGTAGGCTATTGGCCCCACTGGCTTCAAGTATTTATGCTAAGCTAACATGTTATGCTAACATGGAAAAACATGGAAAACGAGCCAGTGAACGCACAGAGGTGAAAATGATATCGAACATCTCGTCTAAGTCTGGGTAAGTCGGACAAAAGGTATATTTCCCAAAATGTTGGTGTATTCCTTTAAACCTCCCACTCTGCGGTTACTAAATGAGCTAAATGAGCTTCTCATCTTTAAAATGAATTTTGACACGCTTTGTTTTGTGGGAGACAAATAAAGGTTGTGAATGACTGTAGTATGTGCACATGCAAGGCAATGGAGTCTGTGTTATGTTTCAGTAACAACACAATGCCACTATTGTGCTCTTGATAAAAAGCAACAACCAAAAGGCAGCAGCTAAGAAACCTGGAATTCAGGCAAAGGCTGAGACATAAGGAGAGTTTGGTGTTCCTTGTTAACGAGGCTTGATGCTGCCTTCAACTACTGCCTCTGCTCCAGCACTGAGGCAGTACTATCACTCCTGATGTACACCATCATATCACTCCAGTAAGCAAAATCCCCTGAGATGGGTCTTTTTTCACTCCTAACATGTGAAATATTGCTTTGCTGAGTGTTCGCTCAGGCGAGCAAAAATCATTGCCTCTCGCTAGGTAAGGTTGACAGATGGCCATCCACACTCTGAGAAAAACAAAGGCTTGGATGGCAGAGTGAACAACCAGGTCGGCACGTTTTATCCCCCTTCACTTTATATAACTGCCTCCAAGGTTCATCCTGGGTAGCTTTCCTTGGTTTTGTTTAAGAGGAAAACTACAGGATAAGCAGATTAATGTAGACACACTCTTAGCATTCACCTTAAAGCTTTCTTTCCTGTGGATAAAAATACAACAAAGAACTTTTCTTCCTTTTTTGGAACTGAAATCTCCTTGAATACCTGGCAGGATATCTCTGACACATTCTTATACTCAATCAACACGCTTTAGAAATTAACCACTTCAAAATGAAATGCAATTTGCATGCGTTTGGTTGTGCAGAATACTCAAATCATGCTGGTATTAGGCCACGCATCAAGCGAAGGAGACAGTGGTTTTGTTCAGCCGGAGGTAATTGAGCCCCTCTGCCATCTTTTTTAGAACAGTGCCTGACATAACCACTGGTTGTCGGCAATCTGATGAGTATCAGATGAATAATTCTAATGTTAATTACACAGTCGCAGAAATACATGAGAGAATCATTTCATGATGGGCAATGAAGGAAGTTAAAGATGTCATTAAATGCAGTATCCCAGGATATGGTTTCATGAGAGAGAACAAGGAAGAGCTGTGGCTGTGTTTATATAAGTGTTGCACACAGAAGCACAAACTTAAACTTTCTTTTTTGTAGTGAAGTTTGAAGTTTGGTTGGTTTCCAGTTTAACCCTCGGAGGTCTGTAGCTGTAGTTTATGGCCTCAGAACAAATATACATCAACGCTGCTTCTTGAAGATAGCAGAATCCAGAATGATAAAAGCAACCTATTTGTTGATGTTTAATTTGAACTTAAGGTATGAGACATGGTCGGGCGGAACGTAGGTCAAGTTAGAAGGAAATATAAGACATTCTAAAGGCCATATATCATTTAAAGATGGGAGGTTGTCAATTTTTTCTCATCGTTTCCTGAAGTGCACAAAATTTGATCATTTATAATGGCAGCAATGATGCTGAGACTCTGATATTGTTTTTCATGGATTTGATCTACACCTAATTTCCAGAATAGAAGTTATTGATTTGCGTATTAGATCTGATACACACTGTGAACTCTCCAGAATATCCGTATCCTGGTTGTGATCTCATTTTTAAACACTGTGACATGCTGAATTCTCAAGATGATATTGAAGATTGATAAGAAATATACGATGCAAATCTGGGGTTGATGACTGGAACATTTCTATACACTTTTGTGCTGCCAAACCAAAGGCTTTACTGCCTCCTTCCACGGTTCAGGAACACAGTGAAGTCAGCAATATAGTACGTAATACTGTGCAATGTTGCATTTCCATTGGTTTTGCTATTTTAAAGTGTTTCCAAATGACCCAGACTTCCCTTCATATGATAGCACTGATACACTGCAAACATGTCCATTGTAACAAGTAATTAAATCCTGTATTTAGTCTTAAAATCACATTCCTCTTAAAACAAGTGAAAATAATCTTCCAATGGGGTGAGATAATTCTACTTGTTTCCAATGCAATTTCCCTTGTTGGAAGAATTTGTTGAAATCAAGGACATTATCTTGAAGTAAGTAATGGGTTCTGACTTATTTCAAGGTAATGTAACTTGATTCAAGAGGATTCTTGAATCAATTTGTTCTGCATTGGAAACAAGTGAAATTATCGAACCACATTTTCACATTTCTTTCACTTCTTTTAAGAAAAAAGAACATCTTAATACTGAACACAAGGTTAAATGATTTTCCAGTGTATAGGTTGACAAGTGTCCTTATCTGACAGTTACACTCACAGTATGTGCATTGTATTGTATGTGCTGGTTACATAATGATTTATTGGATTTTCTGAATCTTGCACGCACTTTGAGGAGGTGAACGTTTTGTTAGACCTCTACAATAAGGTATGCTAGATAATAAACATAACATTTTCTTTAAGTTACTGAATTCTCCTCCAGCTTCGTCCAACAGTGTTAGCTGTTTATCAGTGACAGGTGGATGCTGAAGTCTGGTGGGTGACATAAAGATGACCAGCTCTCGGCAGTGACGGAGACGCTCTGTAGCTTTGATGTGTCGGCTCACAATACGGTGTCAGCAAAACGGACTACATGGCTGTAAACAGCGGTGTCAAGCTGTAAGTCTGCATATAGACAGGGTCACTTCACCTGGTTACTGAGGGCGAAGAGCTGCTCAGTCAACCCTGAAAGCCTGTGTGGAGGATGATTCGATCTGCTGAGGCTGCATATAGGGGAAAACTCATCACTCACTCACTCACATGGAGGAAGAATTCGCTCGAGAGGCAGGGATGTTGGAGTTCAGAGCCAGGACGGGTTGGAGTTCGGAGACAGGGAAGCTTGAAACTCATTCAGCATGTAAAGAAAAACATATTGCAGGCTGCTGTGACTGTAGCACAAAAGTATCATATCATGCTGGGCATCCTGGTTCACCTTCTCAGTATTTTTTATTCTCACTGCTGTGTTTCAGTGTGCATCACTCTTAACAATTCCTCCACACATGCTCTGAGTCTCTACGTAGAAGAAGCCTCCTGTCTTCGGGGATCAACTCCGAGCCACGTTATCCCCCTCAGCATTGATTAGCGCTGCGTTAAATTGGCACGGACAGAGACAGATAGAGTCCCCTGGATCTGTCCGCCTGATAATACCCACTGCCAAGAGAGGGAAGGATGTTAAACCAAACAGGCGCAATGTGTTCCGACATCACGGCGGCTAATGTCAGGAGAAGGCATTGCGACAATGAGGAAATGAGGAGTTGACCCGGCGAGGCCGCGATGCATATTGCTTTGACCCTCCCACTTGGCCCTGCCATTGTTTTTCAATTAATCGCAGCCACTTTGCGGCGAACGACACTGACAGATGGCAAGGTCTTTGTCGGGGTTCATGGGGGTGCGAGGCAGATAGTGCTTACTGGTGGGGAAAAGTGAATTTTGGGGCCAAATGATACACCCCCCCGAGCGTAGACGCTGAGGCAGATTTCTAAGTGCTGATCTATTCAAAGTGCAAGGAACCAGGAAATAAGATGAAGGCGTCTCTACAGGTCTAGAGGAGATCACACCGCTATGTCAAGTGAGAGTTTTGCATGTCCAGAAACAGGATGAAAAGCAGCAACTGAAGTATCATCATGATTATTCAATGAGTTTTTTAAACTTTTATTGCAACACACAGCTCTTTGTCAATGTCGCAGAATGTCTACTCACAAAACTGCATACATTTCTTGATTAAAGGAGCATTTTAACATCAAAAAATCATTAGTATAACCACCGTAAACAAACGAGACCATCACTGAGAAGACTGGCAGCCTCTACCAGCTTCTACACATTTTACATTGTGTGCCACCGGGTCAGATCTTGCAGGAAATCTGCAGTTTTATGGCACAAAACAGGAACTGTTTTACTTTGCAAGTAATACACAACGTTATTCCAGTTCCACTTGGGGGGGACTACAACATCGTCTTTGTGACAGGAAGCAAAAGGGTTTATGGGAAATGTGGTCTTAATTTTGAGAAACACAAAATACTACACGTAACACCTTTAAGGTAGGTTCAACGGGGAGTGAGTATACAAATGAATCGCTTATTTCACAAGGAACTGAGCCAAAGCATACCTGCTTGTCATGTCAGTAAATAATAATTTATGATGTAAGAATACAGAGATGAAGGTGCAGCTTACCCTCCTCTGTCTGGACACCAGACTCCAGTGCTGTTGAGGCCGATCTCTCTCCTTTATGGCCCACTAAAGCACTGGCAGATGTGCTGTTAAGTAGCTCTCAACGATTGTTAGTCGAGCCCTAACCTCTCCCTGGTGCTGAGCTATTGATTTTGCATTAGATAAACATGAATCTTGTAAATAAGAGGTGAGTGTGGATCCATTGACCCTCCCCATTGTGCTGTGTGTGAGAGAGAGAGAGAGGAGCGAGGGAGAGAGAGAGGCAGACGGCCAACACAATGAGCGAAGCTTCATTTGGAGCGTAATTATGTTTCCCACTCAAGTGCAGTGAGGGGACAAATGGGAGCGCCAGAGGTGACATAGATTCTCTGCTGGTGGACCACAAAGGTCAAACCTCCAAGCTAAGAGACTAGTGAGGGAAAAAATAGAGAGTTATGATGACTAACAAATACAATTTAGGGTAATATCAAAGTTGGCCTGTGAGGTGGAAATATTGATTAATGCTTCTAGCAAAGAAAAAAGATTGGGATTAGAGCTTTTTATCTACCAGAGTGGTCTTTACAGTTCAAGTGATGGGAATTAGCATTGCATATGAAGAGTATGCATTTCCCACGCATGACAGAACAGCTGTGTTTACTGTGTGCTATCCTCTAGAAGCAGGAAATTGATAGGCTTGCAATGGAATGGGGCTTTCTGGGCTTTGTTACAAAATGTACAAATCAATGTCTTTCACCAGAATGTCAATATATAGGAATAAGCTATGGTCACATGGCTGGTCTGATCCGATAATTTAAATCGACTGTATGTTATGTGAACGTATAAGCCTAGCCTGGTGCTATGACTCTTGGTTTACTACCACAGACTGTCATCAGGGCTTTAATGATACCAATAATGTTCTGAATGCTGCTACGACAGAAATTCATTTCACAAAAGAGAGAAAAAGCCCTGATGGTATTCCATCCATCTGTTAAGGCAGCCATTTTCTGTAGTGAGGAATTTATGAAAAAGTCTCTAACAAGTTTGATTTATGTTTATGGGCTTCTGAAGAGACAGCTAGTCAGTGGAGCTCGGGGAGCGCTAAACAGAAGTACATAAAAACAATGGAGAAGGGATTGGATCAGCTCAGCTGAAACACATTTGTCCTGGGGGAAAAAGCCCCTACGGCAGCAAAAGAGCGGCACAGTGCAGGGACAGTATATCTAGGAAATGGAATCCTTTGACTGTTTATTAATCAATAAACACACCGGGATGCATCAAACCATTACGCATTTTGGTCTGTTTTTAATGTCACTGATTAATTTTACTAGGGGCCTTCGGTGGTGCAGAGGGTGACGGCTAACAAACTGTGTGCGAGCCTGTGTGTGGTTGCATGCATGTGTTGAAACTGATGTAATAAATACTTTAAAGATCAGAATGGGTATAGCATTATCACCTTTTCTATTACTGAGACTCAAGTATTTTTCTCATTACAGTTTGTAATAACCAAAAAAAGATTCTATAATCGTAAGTTAAAGCTGTTCGGACCAGAAGACATTACAGTATGTATGCAGCACGTGTGCATGCATGCATGTACACACACACACACACACACACACACACACACACACACATACACACACACACACACACACATACACTCACATGTACAAACACAGTACGCGTATTTTTCCGGTAAGCACTCTTGTGAGACAACCATACTGTGGTGCAGTGCATTGTGGGCTACACATTTACAGATACAGTACAGAGCAAATGCCCATATATGGTGTCTCTGCATGTTGACATCCAAACACTGGTGGCTGGCCAATAGAGGGCGCTGGGGCGCCGCCCCCACCCTCCAACTACAGAAGAAGTCACACACAAAAAAATAAAATAAAAAAGGTCTACTTAATAATTATAAAATAAATATTGTTTACTCGTACAATGCACCTGGTATTCTGTCTGCGCCTGTCAGCATCATGGATGTATGTCAGCATTCATTAAAAATCGGTTCCAAATTATATCTGTGTGAAATTCACTGTGAAAATACATATACTTCCTGGTGAGGGGCGCCGGCCAAACGTGTGTGTATGTGAGTCCTCAAACTTTTGCCAAGCACGTGAGCTGTGGCTGCGCTCTGATTGGTTGCCTTCAGATTTCACACGGGGCGCAGCTCTCTGCAGGAACTGAAACGACAGCGGAGGTCAGTATCAAAATAAAACAGGAAGTCAGATATCAAAATAAAACAGAAAGAATGATAACAGGACAGGCTGAATGCATTGGCCATGATGTCAATAGAGAAGAGACTGGTGACTGAGATG
>OMLI01035855.1:0-10620 GCA_900302605.1 Rondeletia loricata
AAATAGGGATACCATTGCACTTCTTGCATTCTTTTGAATCTCCCGGATGTGCAATGGTATCCCTGCGCGCCCAGATTGCGTCAGCTAGAAGCCAAGTGTAAACGTCGTCTGATAGGACAGAACTTGTCAACTGTTGTCCCGCCTCCTGTCAATCACAGGCGAACAACTAAGGAAGTAAAAGTCCGGTACTTCAACTAGTGCACGATTTCTGTATTAATTTAACAGAAAACTAGGCTGAAAATTAAAAAAATAAAGGTACCGTTCCTTTCAAAACCTTTGTGTTGTTAATTAGAGGTGGGTTAGAATGACTTTGAGTGACTTTTAAAATCGATCTTTTTACAACAAATTCAACAAAATCTAATTCCAGGAGGAATGAAGATGAAAACTATCTGGGGTGATTGTTAGAGGTGCTACGAAGTCGAGAATGAGGTAAATTTGCCCTACCGCTGAAATATTCCTTTAAGTACTTTTGAAAGTTGATACTTTAAAACTTTAACTAAAGTAATATTTGAGATGATAACTTTGACTTTTACTTAAGTTGTTCTTTGTCAAAGTACTTCTACTTTTTCCGCCCCTGCTATCTGGTGTGAGAGGATTAAGAAAAGGAATATGGACACTGAGGGCTGCCAAAACGATGCTGATAAAAAGGAGACAAACATGGTGCTGAATGGTCATCCTTAGCCACACAGCAACCTACATAACACTGTCATATTAATAGCAATATTTAGTAATACCCTGTAAATACAAAACGTATGATGCACTATGTAGGCACACAGCAGTGTTTGACACTGACATAACTCTTAAGGCCCTACCGCATGTGAGATGAGTCAAGTCTTATTTCACATCTTTAGAAGATCTTGCCTTCTCAGCACTTGTAGATGTGTGCCAACTGGTGTGCTAATGGGAATTCTGACAAGGAATGTAACCATGGCTACCTCTCCCAACTGGATTTGGGCAGGCAAACAACTTCCAATTTCACTGTGCACACTGATCTCCTGCCACCACTGCCATGACAAGCCAAGCAATCTGCCACATCACAACACCAAAACGGTTCAACAGATCATCAGGGACTGACATCTCATAGCTGAGGGCCTGAGGCCTACTAGCCTTGCGATTAAACATGTAACTGAATAAACAGTGACAGATGGGTGAAAGGAAGGTGAAAAGGATAACCATTTGGCAGTGATTGCATGACAAAGCATGCCTATGCAGTATACTACGTCAGAGAAGTGGCTTGGAAGTTGGCAGCGCCTACATATGATCTCATGATCCAAACAACATCCTTCAGTGATCGACAGTGAATCTCGTTCTGTACATTTGTCTTAGGAGTTTCAGGCAAGCTTTTGAGAAGATAGTTATGGATTCCATATGCCCTACACTGCCAAACATTTGTCGTGGTAACTGTTAGCTAATGTCTGGAGCAGCTGTGCCCGGCAGCTAAAGCTGTCACCAAACACCGGGGACAACAGACACGGGTGTGCTGCGTGTAAAGGCTACCTCCAGTACCCAAGACAAGTCTGCGTGGAAACTGTCACTCACCAGCTGTCTTCATCTTCGTTTAGACAATCCATGTCTTCGAGATCTAAGATTTCCACTTCATCTAGGATTGAGGTTTCCCCTTCATCTTTAAAGCCCCCAGCAGTATCTGGATAAAAGGAGTTCATAGTCGAGACAGAGGTGATAGCCGATGCCCCCTCGCCCTCATATGCCCTTCGGAAACTGATGCCATCATAAGACAGTCTGGGGCTCAAACAACGGTTGTTCTCCAAAAGCCCAGCATAGCCACCCGTTCCGCCGAACCCCACCCCAGGGAAGCCGGCCAGACCGGCTGCCATCCCCGCTGACAGGGAGTCGTATCCAGCGCTGAGGGGTCTGTGGTTCCCCGATACTGCTCCAGACGAGGACAAAAATGTAGACCTACTCCGAAGCTGCTCATTTTGCTGTTCGAGTTTCTTCACCAAGTCCTGGAGCTTCCGCACCTCCAAGTCCGCGTTGATATTTGAGTTGATATCCTCCATAGTGGCTCTTGAGCCCTACGAAAAAATGCGGTGGTCTGTTCTATTGTTACTCGTTTATCGTCTGATGGTCTCTTTATTTTTGCGTACTTAACTGCTATCTACATGTTAAATGAAGACACTTTGGTGTTCCACGGAGTTAAAAAGCGCAACATCGTCATCTTCTCCGGTTATTCGTCCGTACGGGCAGGGTCGAGGCCATTTTCACAATACTCGTTGCCAACTGTGAAAGACCAACAGGCGGCGGATACCACACGTCATCACGCTCTGTAGCGGAGCCGAGCACGTCACCAACACCTATTTGCGCGTAAACAGTCTCCCTCTCTGGTAGGGACAAAAACGCATTTGTCTTTGTCCTACAGAAACCTCCTATCTACCAAGAGTCATCTTTTTGCGATTGCCGTTTTACAAATGACGCCCATGCTTTATTTAAATTCAATAAATGGTTTGGTTAGAGCCCAGGGTCATTAAATAGCTTTTTACCAACAGGAATACAGTGCTGGCCCAAAGTCAGTAATCAATTACGCTAAATTTAAAAAAAGAGTCTTATCAAAATATCTTTATTTCCATACACACATTTCCCCCCCCAGAATGGTGTCAGAGTGAAACCTAGTGCTCACACATTATTTTGTGACAAGCAAAGGATGGAGTGGAGTCCTATCACTGTGTGTTAAACTTAAGCTTGCTTCTGTGTCTTGGTCTGATTGGTTAGTGGAATCTTAAGAGAGTTCGAGGGCTTCTTCTGACTCCAGATGCTCCTCAGTCCTTTGATGCACATCCCCTCCATGCTGCTCAGCTTGATCTTCAGCTTCCTGCTCCCCTTCCCCCTGGCTGGTCATCGCCGTTTCCAGCCCATCCTGGTCAGCACTGGCATTCTGCGATTCAGCTCCTTCTTCATCCTCTTCATCCTCCACGTCCATCTCAAAAACACGGACGTGCCTCAGATTGGTACTCAGCTGACAGGGGAAAAAACAGGTAGATTTTTGTAAGCAGTCTTTCCTCTACATTCATGCAGAAGTGGTGCCCCCCACTGCTAAAACTGTGAAAACATTGAAAATGCATCATCTGGCCTTATTGTTTAGCAAAACAAATAGTTAAGTTAATTCACAATATCATAATATCTAATCCAGGTCCCAAAACCTAAATTCAAGGGGAAATACTAGAAGTAAATCAGACATACCACACAGGCCACTTTGCGGATTCCGTTGACAGCTACAAACTGAGCCTTCATGTTCTCTAGGTCCCGCCACTGATTCCCCAACACCAGGCCTTGGCAGGGAATGGCACCACTCTGCTGGTCCAACCTGACAATACAGGTGACATACACAGTGTCCCAGAGTCATGCCTTGTCTCCACTGGCTTTACCTGTGCTGTGGCCTGGTTTGTTCACTGCTAGCATCTCCACTGTTTCTAGAGGCTGGCCCAATCTGCTGGTCTACTGCATTTCAGATCATTTTAATAGATTTTCTTTCTTATGAAAAAAAGCATAGTATTCTGTTTTCATTATTGAGTCATATCAAAGTAATATCAACATGACTGTTTGAATAATAGCAATGAGACTGTCAGTTGTCTCCCATTTGTTCCCTCCCTTTTGCTGAAAATAAATATTAATTCTAAATATATGCAATGCAACTCACTATTTAAAAAATGTAGCTTCCATTGTCTGACTAATTAATAGAGAGGCAAATTCAATCGTACCAAGCTATGGCTAGCCCCAGTTGGACAGAACAGCTCACGGAAACAAGGCAAAGGTGAATGTGGGCAACAAGTAGGCCTATTTACTGACAGCTTCTCACATGGCATGAGTCTAGGTGGTGAGGATTGTTGTTAAGCAAGGGATATATTTCTAATGACACACACACACACACACACCTGAGGCTAGGGTCCCAGTTGAACTCAGTCTCACAGCTGAGGGCGGAGCCAAGAGGGAGCTGAGCCAGGACACGCCCCCCATTCTCTTCTGGCGCTTGCAACACCACAGTTAACATTTCATCGTCATAGAAACGAGCATCCTGGCAACTGTATACACAATCAGGCCTGAAAAACAAATGGATACTCCAAATCATGGTACCAACACCTTCATTAGCTGAGGAAAAGTATCACATTAGTTTGCATTTATGTCTATTTAAAGAATTCTGGGGTAAGAATGAGAGGAGAAGCACTCACTGGACTCTAGCATTACCATCATCATCATCATCAAGATGGTGGCTAAGAACATTGCTCAGGTCAATGGACATGAGACTGTTGGGGATATGTCTGTGTGAACAAAAAGAATAGAGCTATAAATAGACATATATAAACAGACAAAGAAACAGACACACACACACATATACGCACACACCAATCATAGCAATGTACCTGTATGGATCTGTTCCCTTCCGCAATAGGTAGAGCTTGCAGGGTGAAATCTCTGGCATGCAGAACACAACATAGTGCATATTGGCCTTCTTGTCATTCCACCTGTATGACAACCAAACATACCAAGTATATCATTAATACAAACCCCTGTCTGATTGTCACAGACCAATGTAAAATTGTAAAGTTTGTGTTTTACGTACAAAGATGGAAGTTCAAAAAGTCGTGGAGTATTTTCAGAGCTGGAAAGACAAACAAATAAATAAATCTTTACTTAAATTAATTCAATCACATTTCAGATCTCATTGATTATCAACAGAAACATTAGACCATACCTCTCTGGCACGGTGTACAGGGGCAAAAAAACAGCCTGTTTTACAGACTTCCCGATTACTTCCTGCAAATAAATAAACAAATGAATAAGTTAAAATGCCTCCGCATGATTTATGAGCAGTAACATGAAATGCAGGGAGTTTTGCTATTGTCATTATAATTGTGTAGTTTTATTGGAGAGTTCCCCTTTTACTGTCTGTTTGCTAAGCACTTTGTAAATTCTGTTTTGATAAGTCATGTAAAGTGTATTATTATTTTGATTATGATTATGATTATTCAACTAAGCCAGATACACATTGCTGGTTCTTTATTTTCATGAAGGGATACTAGAGCCAAATAAATATGTATGAGAAAAATGAAATGTGCGTGCATACACACACACACACACACACACACAACTTACTGCAGGTTTCTGTAGACACAACTCAATCACACCTTCCATCATCCTCTTGACGAAGTGCAAAGACTTTTGGGGATATGAGGGGAACAGCAATGGGCTCTCTAGATAAACAAGTCAAACATTTAATCTGTTAAATCAGTGATAGCGGCATTTTTGTCAAACCACCAGTCAAGACATGCTGTCTCACCAAACAGAACTGTCTCACCAAACAACCTTTGACACCTCATTACAAAAGGTAAACAATCACTAATTTGCTGCATGATTAGCACTTCTAAAGTAAAGGTCATAGTTCACCCTTCAGATGTGTGCTCTCCGGTAAAAACTTGAGCCACTGGTTTCCCTTGGTGTTGGGTGGAGACACAAGGTCCTCATCCTCATCCTTCAGGTACTAAACATTTCCATATGAATGAGAAACCAGAATGTTGTAAGACAGTGGTCCTATTCAAAAACACTGGTCTACACAAATACAAATCCCCTTACCTGACCAACTCGTTCTACATTGAAGTACTTCCCTTTACGATCAAAGAGCTCTTCATTCTGTTAAATCAGAGAGCAATTAATTTCACTTTGTGAAAATCTATAGAGACATTAGAAATTACATTATAATTATATATTTATAACATTATGTTGATCTCACCTCACTAAAATGCTCAGACAGGAAGTCGGCCACAAAGGCAATGTCCTTCTGGGTCATCTAAGGGATTAACCAACAGGTTAAAATTGTAAAATAATTTTAGGAAAAAAATCATGACACTCAAATCACACATCTCCTCTCTCTCACATACTGTGGATACAACTTCTCTCACCTTATTGAGTTCTGGTGGTACATGCTCCTCACACATTCTTAGCATAGCTGTGGGGAAATAAAGCATCTTACAACCTACTGCATGTCATGTTGTATTAATGAAAAAATGCTTTTGTGTGAGGTTGTGTGAGGTACTGTTGTTCTGGGCCAGTATGTTCCCATGTCACTATGTGAGTTGTTAATACGTCTCTGCATCAATGTCACCAAGTTAAATTCCTATACATTTATTGTATTTGACAAATAAAGCGATTCTTCTTACCTACATACAGCCACCGAAAAAAGGCTTTGAAGTTTTTCATACTCTTGTCAATCACTCTGAGTGTAAAACAAAAACAGGATTATACACAGAGGAATGGCATAGGGGAAGAAAAGTGGCAGATACACTATTTACAATAGGAATGACATGAACATTACTGACAGTTCAAGAGGTATACCAATTCAGAAATCCTCAAACTCACTGTAGAAGTTCGTTGGCTTTCAGAGAAAAGGAACCCACAGCTGTAATGGCATCTGAAAACAACACACAGATAAAGATATTTATACCAAAAAGCTTACTTCTCTATAACCATGCAGGTGAGAGAAATGGTACCTTCTATGGCTGCTGAGTCCAGGCCCAGGGGCTGAAACTTTTGTTTCCATAGAGACATCCCCTTCACCTCACTGAGGTGGTACAACAGCGCCTCAGAGCCACTGCAGAGAGAGAGAGAGAGAGACGGAGGGAGCGTTGTTAAATGAGAGAAGTCCAGGCAGCAGTTGAAGTGAGGCAAGGTGAAAGGATAAAGATACCTCTGCAGGTGGCTGATCACTAGCTTCTGGATGCTGGAGTAAGAGGACTCTATGGACTGGCCAAGCTTCTTCAGCCCCTAACATATAAATGTAACATACAAACAAGAAACAAAAAATATGTGATTTTATGCTATAACACCAAATGCATCTGTAATACAATATCAGAAATGGTCAAGACAGATATAAATATTTTAAGAGGGAAATTTGATGTGAACTGCAGATAGATTAAAGTTGGATGATTAAGAGCAGCATTTACACCACCTCTTCTGCTCACCTTGACAGTCAGCTGGTTCATGAGAAGAGCCTGCAGTTCAGAGCTAAATGAAACCAAGAGAAGTTACAATCTTTCCAACAATCACACATGTATGTTTTAAAAATCCAGGAGCAACTTTCTGCAAACTGAGATGAAATCCCATACCACTAAAAGCAGTTAGATGAGCCCAAGATATTTTGTTACCATCTACAGGACACTCCAAGTATTGCAGTCAAAATAACAGTACCCAACCACATTTGGCTACTGCACAAGATACTGAGACAATGTGTTGTGCAAATCGAAGTGTAGAAATTGCATTTTCTTTCCTCACCTTGATTGTCCCCACAGCAAAAGCTCCAGAAACTCATCTTGAACTTGAGTGCTTGTGTTCTTTTCCTAAAAATAGGTTAAAAAAAAACAAACATTGTTGATGCACGCTTATTTTAGCTATTTTAGAAAACAAACCATGACTACTACTGACCTGAACAAATTTGGTGAGTCGAAGATCCATCTGCATGAGGATGTCCTCCCAGGCCTCACACATACATGTAAGGGAGAGGCGCAGGTACTGCAGCAGGGTGGAGATGTGGGTGAACTTGCGTGCCATCCTAGTGACCTCAGGTAGACAGTCAGACAACAACCCTGTATCCAGCTGGAAGATAAAGACCGCAGGCGTAGTGAGCAAATGAGAGAAAGAGGAGAATGACAGTCACAGCAGAATTACAGGACACACAGGAAAAGCAGAAGTTTCTGGGAAATGAAAAAAGTAGAAGAAACACATTTCATCTGTCTTACCTGAATGTAGCAGATCTCTGGGTTGTTGTCAACAGACCTGACCTCTGTGATGACGGACAGGGACTTGAGATCACTGGACAGACTCAGGCTGCGACAGCTCCCTAGAACCTGTAGAAAATAATTGTGTTAAAGGAACAACAATTACATGACAATTTATAGTAGGGTTCAACCGATATTAGTTTTTGAGGGCCAATACCAATAATTTCATTATAAATTTTTGTGCCAAAAAGTACAACTATGCAGCGTTTCCTCCAGAACTGTATCCTTGGCAGGGTGGAAAAGCCTCTAAAACAACATTTAGACCCATTCGATCATGTGACACAAACTTTCCATTGAAACCCATAATGATAAAAACAACTTATTCATGCATACTTGTGTGGAATCCAGTCAAAATGTTGTGTTAGAATCAGTTCAGGTTAAGGGCTTCCCATAGACAACTAGTGTAGCATTGATCAATTATACAATAAATATGTAATCAAACAAACTGCATCGGAGGTGGATGACATTGACTGTGGCTGATAATATGTTAAGAGATTAGTGCCAGCAGAAATTGTATATGAAGTGCAGAAATTTGAATTTGTTATGTTCATTGACATGGTCATGCTCATGACCCCTTCGAATTAAAAAAATAATGTATTGACTGGATACATTCAAAAATTTAATTTGCAAGGCACAATTTAAAATATAATTAATTCAAATTGAATGTGATTATTATTAAATTTAACTTTTAACTAAAATTCTGTATTCCCAATTCAAATTCAGTTTTCTTAATTAAATTTGTTTTTTATTCAGTAGTTTAATATGAGAATGAAAAATTCAAATTTGTCTGCACATCAGATACAATCTCTGCTGGCACTAATCTCTTTCAATAAATATATCAGCAAATCGATTTATCAGTCTAAACCTGAATTATATAAGTGCTCCAGAAGATGCAATCATATAGTAAATTGTAATGAATGAGTGAAAGAGCTTTACCCCAGTTAATGTGGCAATCTTGTACATCCCATAGGCATAAAGCTCTACAAAGCCAGTGCCTCCTCCAAGAACAAGTATGTTCAGTCTGCGTGAAAACAACAGAGGCGTTGAAATTATTCTCAATCCAATTTACAAACAACACTACATTAATAAAGAATCAGAATGTGTTGTTTCTGTGTATCTGAATGGGTATGGCCTGTACATTATGCATCATTTACCTGACTTCTCCCAGGAGATTAATTATCTCATCAGACTTTTCCTCACTGTAACACAGATGGATAAATACGTATGGGTCCCATCAAAAACTATCGAAACATATAGATAACTGATATATGACTGAGTCTCTCATGAAAATATTGCCTTACCTGAATATCTTTGATGTTGTGCTATAGCTGAAAAAACGAAAACAGCATTCACTGCACTTTGAATAAAAGTTATTCAATCAGCCAAGGGGTTGTCCTTTCCTGGCCCGAACCAGGACAACAGTAACAAAAGGTGACCTAATGTACAATCAATGCTATTATTACCTTTTAGGAAGTGTTGGTAATTTGGGAAGAAAAAGTCTGGATTCATCTTCAGAGTTGTAGAAGGAGCTGAGGGCACTGAAACACAGATCAGTTCTTACCATACAGACCAGACATTCACATTATTCTTGAAAACTAGAGGTCCTTCCTGCCACTGGATTGATCCCTGAGCCTTATGCATACCTGCTCTCTTCTATCACCTCCATCCAGTGCATGCAGGATACAGGGCTCTGCACTGGAAACAGGTGGAGGATCTCTGCTTTCTCAACATCACACAGGACCACCTGCATGGTGTCTCCAACGCTGAAGGCCAGGACTGTGGAGAACACAGAGACAATTAAAATATAATAACACTTCATGATTCCATCAATAAGCAGTAGCCTAAAGACTGCGAAAGATGCACCCATCCACTTCCTGCAATTTCTTACTTTTGCCATCAGGTCTCCATGCAAGGGCAGTGATCACCTTTCCAGTGTACTCATTGAGTGGCAAGCTCCAAACACGCTGGAAATTGGCCAAGCGATGCAGTAGCAGCTGTAGACAGACATAAATGTTAAGGCTACAAAACTGTGTAAAAGATAGCAAAACCTCTTGTTCCAGATTGAATGGTCACTGTGGTTTTTAAGCCTACTTCTCCAGTAGTGTTGGCCAGAGCAATGAGATCCCTTTTGGGAGACCATGCCATACAGAGCACAGGGTTAGGAAGTTGCTTCTCTCCCACTTGCCGGAAGGCAGGCATATTTTAGGCTGGAAATTGTGAGAAAGTAAAAAACAGCCATTAGCTACAATTTAACGCCTTGGGAAATGCTGTACTGTAATAAAGTATTCCTATCAGTGGTTAGCTGCTGCCACTACACACACACACACACACACACATTAAGTTGCAAGAAGTCCAGTGCTTGAGGTTGCTAATACTGGATGACAGCTCACCCTTTATTTGGTCTCCTTGCTTTACGTGCACGTTTTCGTCACATGTATAATTTCTGCTTGTATCTTACTTTGCTGCCAGATTGCTGCGTTCCTGAGGTTAATAATAAAGAATTAATCGGTCATTATAAACGTTGTTGCAGTGTGCAACAGCTGGTAATTAGCTACTAGCTAGCCCCAGTTGTGACTCTAATGCTTACATTCGAGTCACAGTTCTAACCATTCATTTTTGTCGGAATTAATTCAAAGCCAACACGGCAGACGCCCGGCATGCCGTTTAACAAAACTTACCGCATTTTTGAAGATATGAGACTAATCCTGAAACCGGAAAGTCATTGAGATCCATTGTATTCCAAACGAGTGTTTAGCAGCTCCCATAGCTGTGTCTTTGTTATGTCCAACACAAGTAAGCGCATACGAACTACCCTGGCTAGGTGGTTTTCTCCAATAGT
>OMLI01035862.1:18586-29252 GCA_900302605.1 Rondeletia loricata
CCCCAGCCTACTACTGAATTTATAAGCGAATTACTACTTTAATACGTTACTTGTATGCAATTAATTACAGCGCAGGCAGGGATGCTGCCACTGCGAAGCATCTGGATGTTTCAGGTTAAGCGGAAGTAGCCTAAGTTCAATCATTTACTTTATAGTATAAGTGCTTATTTCAGACATTACTCCACCTTGCACATTTTTTTCGAACACGCGTGCACAGCGCACACACGCGTGCACACACACACAACAAATCTTAGTAACCACGCAATTTTTAAGCTTTATTTTTTGGAGGAAAAGCACTCCATGTGCTCTTTCCTCCATTTTATTATATCTTTCAATCATATTTTCTATTATTTTGCATCCAATATAGGCTAGACTTCATGGCTGTAATTTGGTTAATTTGTGAAGTCAGTGACAGGTGAATACATTTTAGGATCCCAGTCGGACCTGGCTGATTATTATCAAGCATCAGTATTGGTTAGTATTACCGACCATGTCTCATTCATAATATTAGTGATCCTAAATCAGCGGTCCTATACACTCGACACACCAACCTTGTTTTCCTGCCCACTCATCTGACTGTCTGATTGGTGCAGAGCAGCCCCTTTTCTACATAACAGGAAATTGCTCTCCCTGTTTCCTGCACAACCCAACTTCACATCCTTAGCAGCTCATGGACATCATGCTCACTCCCTTGGAGTGTTGTGACTCATTCAAGATGAAGTAAGGGAATCTAATTTTACTCCTGAATTGTGGTCAGCTGATAAAAATTCACATGGGTGAATCAGTCCACCAATAGGAAGACAAGAGGGAGTAGAGTCTTGACTGGGCGGTACAAGGTCACACTTGAACACTGTAATCCAATTTGTATGGAAAATGGACTAACCTCACACCTCAAATGTATCTGTTTTATTCTATAAAAGATGAGTGTGGTGTTCACAGATGTAATCCCTGTGTTACTTACCATTACTTGTGGTTCAACGTTAGGCTAAGCCTATATCCAAGAATATTGACTCTTCCTGGGGAACGCTGAAACGCAGAGAGCTGAGACCGAAGCGTTCCCAAGCACCAGAGGCTTTCTGTCGTGATGTGACAGTGAACGTGGCCAGGTCAAGAGCCTGTACAAGACAATGAAGCCATGATCTGGAATCTCTCTTCTTATATCACCGTGCATAACACTTTAAGGTCAAAAATCAAGTCACATGCAAACAGACACATTAGTCCATAGCCACTGGCATAGCAAACACACTGTCTGTGATGGGTTCCCTGGTACTGCATTAAATCAGTCACGCGGTCTTGCCCTGTCACACATGGCCCATTGCAAAAACCTGAAAGAATGCTTGGAAAAAGTGGGATACAAAACGATCACAGCTATGATCAAACAATCACAATACACTTTAATCAAAGGCACCACAAATGCACTACTCTTGCTGAGGCTACAAACAACATTGTCAGTAACAGAGTGTTTGGCTCATTGAAAAACATTATGTGGCTGTACCTTTGACCCCATTTTGTTGGTGCAATATCGTGTTTTCATATTGAGTCAATAAAGGGGAGGAAGGTGAGCTCTGCGGTCCACAGCATGAGAGAATAATGACGGATCTCCTGACAAACGGGGCTGCAAAGCAAACACGGCAAACATGAAAACATGTTTTGGGATAGGTGGGTGGGTGGGGGAGGTCCTACACACACACACACACACACACACACACACAAAATGAATTTTAGAGAGGGTCAATGGACCAGTGTTGATTTTAGTCTTATGAGTATTTCCTTCTTGCTGTAAGTGTCAAGGCTGTGGTACACAAGACCCTGTGTAGCTTGGGTGATTATGGGAGAGTGTTGACTAATGGTCGATCCCATTCATTCTACCGGCTACACTACAATGCAATGATTGTGTCCCTCCTCAAATCAACATCACGTGTGTGTGTATTGGAGAAAGGCATTCACTGAGAGTTAAAAACCTAATCAATAAAGTGTCCTTTCTCCATATGGATCTCCCTCATGGCTTGGGATGTCAGAGATCCAGGTGAAACATTCATACATTCACACAATCATAATATATTGCAAGTGTACGGTAAGACTGTTGAACAATGTCAGCATGGTTTTGGTAACAGATTACAAAAAACTGTACAGTAGTGGGATGCAGTCTGAACAGTGAGGTCCATCTCTGGCTGTCTGTCTCCTGTTTGCGTCAGGCGAGGAAAGAGTCCTTCTCCTCTCTCCTGCTCTGAGGTAAAACAATGAGACTGTGGCTTAAAAAAGGAACCCCATCTTGATATACTCCTTCCTGTGACTGTTTTCATGTCTTTCAGCAAAACTAGAGCAGGGAGGGTGAATTTTCTGTCTCATTCTTTGTGTCCTTTTACTATAGCTTTATTTTCACTTGGATTATTATCCAGTTCCTATGTCTATGGAATAAGCTAGTATATCTACTGTAAACTTTAAAGTTAGTGAACCAATAGGGTGCATGAACAAACTCCTGTGTCATGGCAGTCTAATTATAGCTTTGCTTCACATCATCGCAAGGAAGAAAACACAGCTGGAGATTGTTTTTTTTCTTCTGTGAGTCCTTTCTGACAAGTGCACAATGGTTTTACTCTTTACAAAGGAAAGTTGTAAATATCAGATTTATGATGTACAGACATAAATATCTTTATTTGTGTTTGTGTGTTTGTTTATCTATCTATCTATCTATCTATCTATCTATCTATCTATCTATCTATCTATCTATCTATCTATCTATCTATCTATCTATCTATCTATCTATCTATCTATCTATCTATCTAAATCCCCATGCTACACTTTCACACGTCTGTCTAGTGATTTTTCTGTTCTTGCCTCAATGTGTTTAGCTCTGAGACTCATAAAACACTTGAAGCGTGGTGTTCACTCTCCAGTCTCTTCATCCATTACATTGGTTAAGTTGTTTTCTAAAGATGTAAAGCATTCCTTCACTAAAAAAATGGCACACACGAAGTAGTGTAGGAGCGCCATTTACTTAAATAGGAACCAATAATAGCATGCAGCTTTGACTGAGTACAATAAACAATGGACAATGGGAATAGAGCTGTTTGTGTTGTAAGGGAATATTTTAGCCAAAGCATAAGGCAACAGTGTCTGTGTTATGGTTTAATCCTGATCTACAATGGTTCCAGTCTACACACTGAGCATAAAAACATAGACTGACCAGATGAAAGCTATGATCCGTTATTCGTTTCACTTTTCAAAATCCTTTTCACTCATGACGAGAAGGTGTAGATGAAGAGGAGACAGGTTAAAGAAGGATTTTCAAACATGAAGGCAATTTAGATGGTGTCTCTTGTTTTGTACACTGAGCATCAGTACAATGGCCTTCAACACTGAACATTCCATGTGCTAGTGGAGAGCAACAGCATAATGCACATTAAAACCCCTATTGAGATTTACTCATTGGCCTTGACGTTTAGCAAATTAATCAGATGATTTAAGTGATGGCTATTAATTGAAATTGAACAATACCTCTGTCTGGATCTTGTCATGGGAAGCAATAAGTATAATGACCATATTTATGTGCGCACCGATCACTCATCTCCATAAAACCACACTGGATTAACCTGAATTGACCCTCTGTCATGAGTGTTATGTGTGTCTTCAATAATGTGTCAGTGTGTTTGTGCATATGCAACGGACAGGACAGGTTTAAACGCTCAGGTGATGGATGTCCATTTTACACCAGAATAAAAAAACACAACAGCTCAATAAAGACTTCAGGATTCAGTCGCTAGAGCCAACAAACCTGGCAGAAAGGTAGGACTAAGTTTTACACCCCTGACACGAGAATGAATACAAATTCTTTAGGCAAAGATAAATCAGGGTGTCACTTGTTTTCTAAATACATTACCATGAGAGAGGGATAACAAAACATATGTTAAAGCAAGGGCGTAGGTTTGCATATGGACGGTAGGGACATGTCCCTACCAATATTTTGGGAGGACAGAATTGTCCCTACCAATATTTGAGCGAACTCGTTTGCATTATCTTTGGAGTGAAGTCATATTAGATCATTCCGATGTGCCCTCCCAGTGGCTACGTCTCCAAGACGACCAATTTAGGCATGCTCACATTTGATTGGCTGAAAGGGCTGAAAATTGGCTGAAAATTTGAATGTAAATACAGATCTTAATGTAAATACAGATCTTAAGCACATTAATTTGTCTGACTTTATCATATTCTTCATCACTTAACAAGATAATCCTACTATTGCATGCACCAGAGAAGTGGATGAGCCTTCCTAGTATAATTGCATCAGTGGTGCCTTGATTATCAGTAAGATAATCAGAAAATAAATGTTCTTTTGAAGATTATTTCTAAACCTTTAATATACTAACCTTTACTACATAAATGTTTCTATGGGAAATTCCCCCCCCCCCAAAAAAAATATCTTGTACTAAATAAACTGGTTACTGATGCCAGTGCTGGAATGAATCAATTACGTATTGCTGATGTGTTGTTGTTTTTTGTGGTTGTTGTTGTTGTTGGTGTTAGTGGTGAAGCTGCTGTATGCTTTACTTTATTTACTTTGGTTTGGCAAACTGCCATTCAAGTTACATTAATAATGAGGAGGAATGCAGAGGGACAGAGACGTCTAAAATGTCCTCAGTTTTTTAGAGGCAACATTAATCTCACACTGAAGGACACATTGAGATGCAAGTAGCCGCTTAACATCCCCTGGAATCTAACAATCAATATTAGCCACGTGATATTGGAGCGAGGGAGAGTGACATCTGTGCTGCCGAGAAATGTTGCTCGCTTACTCTCTTTGCAGCATCTAATTTAGGCAAAGTCACTGACTGTCACGTATCACTATCAAATTCACATCATTGACCTGACACACTGAGCACATTTTAAACTCTAACTTATTCAACTGCAGCCCCATGCTCTCTGGTACAAATCGAGTGGAGCGTGCGACCATAGGTCAGGAGCTTAAAATAATTTGTTTTATTGTTTGGGGTTGGCTAAATTGTAGCTTCTACACTGTAGAAGCTACAATTTAGAATCTACAGCATTGACTGAGGACAACAGCTAAATCTGGAGCCTCGAGGAGACTGGAAACTCCTTGCTCTGTAGTATTGGTGGTTTTATGGTGTCCCATACACACACAAAAAACATTTCACAAATACTAAATAATATTTTATGAGATATGTTTCAAAATATAAATTAAAATGTATGTATTTTTAAATAGATTTTGAGTGGCCAAAAATATATTTTGGATATACTTACAGATATCTGTTGTCAAGAGCACATAAGAAGAAAGTGCATTTCCAGTCCAAAATATATTTTAAATGAATGTAATCTACAAATATATGTACAAATATATTTTTGGCCAATATTTGTATATTTTGAAACATATATTTAAATGTATTCTGAATGTTTTTTATTTTATTATAGTGGCTTTAAAACTTCTCTCGGAGAAACAGTGCCAAAAGAGGGTACTACCATACTAAACATGCATAACCATCAAATAAAACAGCCACAGAGTTAAGTGTAGCGTAAATAGGAATTTCAAGTGCTTATTACTAGTAGGCCTAGGCTATTTGTTGTGTCCGTTGACACCGAGCAGAGAGCATGCTGGGTGGTTTTCACAGTGTAGATAGGACCAGGGAGAGTGAGAGTGGACTGCCAATGACTCTACATTCCCTTGCCTCTCTTTTTCTGTCCTTTTTTCCCTTCCACACAGGCACAATTTATGAGGCCATTACGAGTGTGCATGCAGTGTCAACAGAGCTCAGCACTCGGCTAATATCTTTATCCGCCACCGTGAGGAGCGGGACCTGTCAGAAGACCCACTGACTGCCCAGGAGACAAACTGCCCTCCCAGCTCACAGTTCAGCTGAACACACACGTATACGAACACCACTTTGGCAATTTAAAATGTCTCAGCATTTTAAACACATTATTTGGCTTCTTTAAGATAGCCAACAACTTAAATAATGAATGTAACCTAAGCCTATTACTCGTATTATGAGCAGATCTATTCATTAAGGAAGGAAATTTAAACCTGGTCAATTGCCCAGAGCATTAAAATCAATGCAATGCACCCTGTAAAGCACCAAGGTACAGAAATACCTTGACTTGGGATGAAGTAAACACTAACAATATGTGTTTAACAGAGAGCGAACGTGTTATTTACAACATCAATTCAGCAGCCCCATGTTGTGAGTTGTACCGTAGCCAAATGCAATCATTAGAGAATCCGCAGGATCTTTGTCCCTCTTTCTCTGATCCATCTGCTACTGGGGAGACACTGCAGCAGGCCTGCCATCAGCACACACTAGCACCAGTCTGTTTCACATGTGGCTGTTTGACAACACAGCAGGAGCAGCATTATGGCCTGGTGGCAAGAGGGGCTCAATAGCTGTGGCAGCATTAGCTCTCATTACACACACTAACTCATTATAGCTCACCGTGGGGTGATGCTGAGAGAGGACCTGGGCCTCTGTCTGAAGCACATCATCTCACAATGTGGAGGTGGCGATACACACCAGTGGAAGACCCTATTCACTGATGAACCATTACAGAATCCTACAACAGCAAAACGGTGCTCTCTCTGAGCAGTGTGGGATGTGAAGGCAATAATGCATTTTAATTGTTTGCCCCATGGTCACAGCTCTGGTTTGAAAACACGTGGTCATAAAACTCTCTCTGTTTTTCTTTCTCTCGCCTGCTCTCTCTCTCGCTCTCTCTCTGAGGCAGCTGAGTGTTTGTGTTTTATCACGTTGTAGTTGCTTGCTGAAAAATGTGTCTGATCAATTGGTGTGATTGGCGGGTCATGTGTGAGCATGTGTATATAGGGATGGGCCATGCACAAATTTTGGCCCCAATATTATGAAGAAAGTACATTCCCAAAGTCCTTTTTATGGTGGGGTGGGGGGTGTTAGGTCATAATATTACTATTATTATCATTAGTAGTAGTAGTAGTAGTAGTATTACCGTATGTAGGGCACTTAGTGTGTGGCAGGGCAAAGGGGCAAGTCCCTTTTGGATGCTACCTGTGCACATCTGTACACCTGCTTTCTCTGAAACCCTGCAATTTCACTCTATACTTGATATATCAATCTCAGTTTCCCCCTGCTTGTCATTTAGCTAATAAGGTGTGGCATTTCTATGACAACTCTAGCAACAGATAAGTTAACTCTACAGCTGAGATAAGGTATATAGCACAGAGAAGAACAACTTGCATCCCAAAACGAGGATCATATCATGTTTATTTTGTCATGTTGAAAGGAAAGGAAACCAAAGATGTCCACCTTTGGAGATACAGTTTAGAATGTGAAATTAATTTAGATGGATACATTTGCTTACATATCAAAAAGGAAATGCAATAAACTTTAATGAATGTTGCATTTGCCACTCCTCGGACTTTGCAGAAAGATCCCCTATTGTTTTATGACTCCACTGAAGAGCTCATCTTGAAGTTACATTATTAGTTATCTTCGCAGTTTATTAGTGATGTTTTATACTAGTTTATGTGCATTTTTCTGTTTTACAAATACTTTCTTGCATGTTATTTGAACTTTTATGAGACTAGTCCATACCCGGAGATGCCACAACTACGTGCAGACTTCCGGGGATGCGCACGCCACAACTCTTTCCAAAAATGCTCAAACAGCTTACATTTTGGGAAATGGAAAATTCTGCTGTCACGGTTATGGTTGGTTGTGGACCCAAAAGCAGGACAGCCAAGGAGGTAGTGAGGATGGAAGATTTATTAACACAAGGAGGGGTACAGAGGAGAACAGGAACACTGGGAAGCCAGGAACACGACGGCACGGGGAAAACAGGAACGGACAGCAGTATAACACAAACACTCACGACAGACAAGCTAGGGCATGAAAAGACAATAACACTCAACACGACAAGCTAGAACATGAAATGACAATAACACTCAACACGACAAGCTAGGACACTCACGGCACGACAGGACATCCACGGGGCACAGACATGGAGCAGAGACAAAGAGCATAGACACCACAGCAAAGACATAGACAGCATAGGCAGAGGCAGAGGCAGAGGCAGAGACAGGGAACGAGAAGGGGAGTCCAAAGTTCGGGCTGAAGGGCAGATGAGGGGCAACTGGAGAGGGGCTGAAGGGCAGATCCTGACATCTGCTTCATCAGTCCCTGCCTATGCCAATGCTCAAAGCCCATGTGCAGTTTCAGATTGATTGGCCAACCCATTGAGGAAGAAAATGGATGCGGACAGAAGGACAGAGGGTCAGAGTGACAGAGTTTTCCTCATTTTATAGTAGGATTTTATAGTAGGAACAATTATTTGACATGAGATTATTTAGGCCTTAAAGTCCTCTCTAAAGTATGCCTTCTATCCTGAACATATGCTTATTAAAAAACCTGATTATGCATTCCACTGATTCCTTTTTATATATTATGATTATTTATTATCTTATATATTTGGATATTTCTTACATATAGCCCAGCCACTGCTTCATTTGCCCTTTGCTTTGCTTGCTTCCCACAGGTTTTACTTAGAGCCTGTGCACAGTTTGCTGCTGGCTCAAGTGCAACCAGCTCAGACAGGACACTTGTGTATAAGAGGTTTTAAGCCTGAGGGCAATTTTATGATGCTGAGTTTTAATGACCCAACTGGGGACTGAACCCACAAACTGGGAGTGGGAATCAAACTCATAAATTGTCAATCCCTGGGCAGATGCTATAACTACAAGTTCACTGAGCTGGATGAATTCTTGATATTAAAGGTGTTGGTCAACAAAAGTACATTTTTACAAAGTACATTTTTACAAAGCAACAAATAGACAGAAGTCGCATAAAGAGCTGTTTAACGCAGAAGGGTGAAGATAGATAGGAAAAAAGAATGAAAACTTTATCTGTGTAGCATTCTTCTTAAAATTACCAACATGAACAAACAATCAGCTAGAATAAAGTGAAGACTATGGCTCCATTAATGACCATAGGTCATTAAGAAACACTCAGCAAAATGTAGATAACCATACTGGACCAACAAACATGAGAGCAATAATAAGTTTTCAGTAAATGCAAGTTTATAAAAATGAACTATCATTTGTGTCTTAAAAGAAGATCGTTTTCCAATTTTGTTTTCTCATGCAGGTTGTTCAAAAAATTTTGGGGGCCCTGATCGCAAATGCACTTTCACCTTCAGCTTCATCTGTGGCTCTAAGACCACACTTCTTCTGTACATAGGGAGTTAAAAACAACATAATATAAGCTGGTAAATAATACTGACTACTTTGAAAATCATAAATACAATATTAAAATCAATACTAAATTCACCAATATAACGCTAAAATCAGAGTTATATAATCCCTCGTCTCAGTGAGAATGCCTACAGTAGCTGCTGTATTCTGAACTGGTTGCAGACAAGAGAGCACTTTTTGGTTGAGGCAGGAATACAGACAGTTACAATAATCAATATGAGATGAAAGCATGAATAGCTTTTTTCCAGGTTAGAAAAGCATAGAGCTATTGAAATAGAGGAGAGAATGAGAGCATGTCAACAAGTCTTATTAATAATAATATATTCCACACTCAAGTCCACCTTGGAGATCAACTCACATGTAATTCTCATAAAGCCATCAAGGATAACACAGTTTCATCTTAATTCCTTTGGGTTTCCTAGATGCTCAGAGTCCACTTCACCATTCTGTTCGCTTGCAAAGCGCCTCTCTCGCCAAAACACATTATATCATTCTACTTACATGTTGCATTTCAAGAGGACAATACAACTTATGAGAAAATGCAAGTAATGTAAATTAAGGACCAATAATTAAATTGTATTGAAAACTTCTTGAAGACAAGACTTGTTTCGAGTTTCAATATGGACTCTCAGGTGTACCATGAAATCTTAAATGGATTTGACTACTTTTAAATATTGAAATTCAAATGTAGCATGTATGTTAGATGTTTCAGCCCGATTAGTGTTTAAATTCACATTTTGTGTATTAACACAGATAATTGGGTTTATCTTCAAAACCCCTGAAAAAACACCAACAGTGCACTAAACAATTTCTGCTAAGCTCACCATCTCATTGCTGCTGCTGCTGCTGCCGCTGCTGGCCGGTGACTTTTTAAATTTGTGTTGAAAGGGCCGTTAGTAAGACAAAGCAGTTATAGATGAGGATCAATACAGACATAATCCAGACTCTCCAATATAACCTGGCCCACAGGAAAAGTCACCACTATCTCTACTCCTAGTGTATTTGAAGCCCTCTGGAAACAGTTCTGGTCTCTCTGATCCCTCAGTGAAGGGATTTATTGTACCGTACCATGTTAGATCTTTCATCTTACCAGTTGGAGGGAATAACAGGAGGGAATTGCAGCCTCTTGTACTTCAGCATTGCTTGTTTGCCTTTCATGCCAGTAAAATTGCATTCACAAGGGGCAAGGCCCTGCTCCTCCCTCCCAGGATCAGGACCAGAGCCTTGCAGTGCCATAAAGAGAGCATTGATTGCCTGTTTGGGTCTAGAGGACATAAAACTGAATTACTAAGGAATAAGTGTCAGACACCATCTTCAACCCATAACCCTCCTCGTAAAGGCTCCATTAGCTTCTGTGTTGAGCCCTGACAGGACTGGCTTCATAGCTGCACAACTGTAAAGAGTATATACAGTAAATTGACACCTACAGTGTGTGTG
>OMLI01035865.1:18217-28878 GCA_900302605.1 Rondeletia loricata
AATAAATCACTTTCGTTTCTGGTTATGTTTCTGTTCGTCGCAAAATATCGTTCTTTTCCGGTTTTCGTTTTCGTTCCTTGAACCGGTTCCTTCCCCTGGTTCTAGTTGGCACCCTACATAAGAGGTTCCATGAATAACCCATCAACCACAAAAGGGCTCTAAGGGGCTATTCAACATTTGAGCTGCTTAATCTCAATCAAGGTTCCTGAAAGAACCCTCCATATAGAATTTCTTTAAAACTGTTCTAGGAGGAACCCTGCACCTTAATTATGGGTTTTAGGAAGAACCCTCCATCTAGGGTCCCAACCCTTTATATATATATATATATATACACTGTATATACTGCATATATCTGTGGAACCTACTGCAGAGGATCCTACCTACAACTAAAAAGGGTTCCCCTGTGGAGACAAGCTAAAGAACCCATTATGGTTCTACATAACACCTTTGTTTCTAATGCCTAAACTACACAGCATGTGCACATTTGCGTATCCAAACTTGTTTTAGCCCAGTTGCAGCACGGCATTTTAAGCTGCTACACCTGCTCCGTTCTTGTTCTGCCACGGTCTGCTGGTTGTGTTTCTACATTTTACCTACAGGTAAGTGAACAAAATGATCTAGTTTTGCTTATTTTTCATTAAACAACTCAAGTTGTTATATTTTGCAATTGTAGCGTTCTTTCCCATAGCACTCAGAGTTAAGAGCATTATTTTAAAACACTGGCATATATTGCAAAGTGATCCAGCAGTGACAGAGATTTGTACGAATCCTCCCCTTATCTCTTTAAAAAAATCTCTGTCAATCAAAGAGAGTAGTACACAGTATGATGAGTACACAGTATGATGAGTACACAGTATGATGAGTACACAGTATGATGAGTACACAGTATGATGAATAAGCCCACCACATCTACCTCGTTGCCTAATCCACCATCAGGCTTTTATAGATGCGGACGCTGTGTTCACTGGTCAAACTCTGTGGACACGAAATACTTTCTGCATGCACGCACAGGCAAAACATATAACATCAACTAATTTATCAACTGCTATACTACGCATGCTATCTATCTTTTGAAATACCCATGTGGGATGATTTAT
Source organism: Rondeletia loricata (assembly GCA_900302605.1). Classification (NCBI taxonomy): domain Eukaryota; kingdom Metazoa; phylum Chordata; class Actinopteri; order Beryciformes; family Rondeletiidae; genus Rondeletia; species Rondeletia loricata. Next base: position 19,315 of record OMLI01035865.1, read on the forward strand.
GTAGGTCAAACTAAATGTCCCCTGAAGGTTAGAACTGCTGAAAATAAGGCTGCAATCCGCAATGGAAATATGGACTATGCAATTGCACACCATTATGTTCATGTAAGTCTTTGCTCCCCTGCATCACTAAGATTTTGAGGAACTGAAAAAATGTATCCTTCCGCAAGAGGAGGAGATATTGTCAACAGACTACTTCGTACAGAGGCTCACTGGATATATACACTTAACTCAGTAGAGACTCAATGAGAAGCTTAACCTCTCCTGTTATCTGTGAACAATATCAATTATTACAGTTTTAACTTTTATTATTGTCTTGTCAATATTGTCATCAATTCTTTCTATTTTTCTATTAAGGTGTAAGGTACATATTTCTTGGTAGATTCTATTATCATGTTACTGTTATGGTATTGGCCAATGAGAGGTTCCCTCCCACCCTCAAGAGCCTATGATAGGCTCGCTATATTGGATAGGGAGGCTATTTAAACATCCTGTGGTAGTACCATCACTGTTTGACTCTGAAGAAGACGCAGTCACGTCGAAACGTCAGTCCTTGCGCCTATTAAATTACATTAAATTATAACCAGTGGTCTGTGTGCTCCAGTGCCTTCTTTGGGTAGATATCCAGACACTTTCACCTGCTGAGTTGTCCTGTTCTGAGAGCAGCGGTCCCCAGGCTGAAGTGCGAGATACAGCGCTGTGTAAATCACTGCACCTTCATTCAGCCATTGTAGCATATCTTTGATAGCATTGTGGGCTTGTAAATGTTTTACATGAACATTTATTTCAGTGACCTTGGTTGTATCCTCTATTTTGTTTACTGACATGGTGATAAATGACTCTACTAAGCAAACTCTTGGCATTTATATGCATTTTTATGGCTCAGATAAGTAACAATCAGCTGCATAGTCCGCCAAAAATAGAAGCCGTGCGTACCTCAAAAGTTGCGGCTCTGATCCAGCTCCGTTTCAGATGCAGCCACGTGCTGCGTCCGTGGCCTTTTAAGCAGGCTACTCTGAAGTAAATGGCTGCATATTTGATCAGACCCTTCTGACATAAACAGAACAGTTTCCCCCCCACATTATTGGTCTGTTATCAGGAGCGAGATAACAGACAGGATGTGTGTGCTGGCCAGAGTGTGTGTGTCTGTCTGTCTGTCCTTCCTCTTTCAGTGTTCCTACCAGGCAGTGGACGTGGGTGCTGCCCTTGCTCCTACGGTCGTTAGTGCTGGCCTTTGTCCCATCTCTGATGCTGTTTCTACATGGCTGTAAATCGGGAGCGCTGCCCATGTTTCGCTGGACATCATCCCCCATCTCTCTGCCTCTTTCACCTCACCTGTTTCTAATATCACTGTCACTGCCTATGTTACTGTCCATTCCATTGTTTGTCCCGGCACCTATTGCACGCTCAGCCGTCCCGGTGGGGGATCCCTCTTTGACTTGGCCCGCCCAAGGTTTCTTCAATTTTTTCCCCCTAATAAGGTTTTCTTGGAAGTTTTTCCTTCTTTGCTTTGAGGGTCTAAGGTTGGGAAATTACATTCTGATTTCTGCCAAATTCCTTATAGTTTACCTCTCTTCTTAGTAAAAAATTAACTCTCTTCTTAAACATGGTAATATTTTTCTGACTACAGCATTTTATTTCTATGGCTTCATTTCCTGTGATCAATATCGCAGGCTGTGAAGCATGGGCATTGCTAAATTAATAATAGGGTTTCTTTGTAAAATAATAAATGAACCTCTACTGAAGAAAGTGATGCTAACATATAAGCAAAGAACAGGCTACAGTGCAGAACCATTGAATCACTCCAACTCATTACGAATCATACATAATGTATCTTAACTAGGGTTAGAAAATGCTGAATTTTCTGCATGTGTGTGTGTGTGTGTGTGTGTGTGTGTGGTCGTGGTCATGTGGGGATGTATGTATGTGGTTTTATAATTTGTTGTTTTTCTCTGTCCTGAAACATGCTCTTGAGAGGTGCAGCAATGGCATATTCAGTGATGCCCTGAGGCCTTGAACCTAATTGGTCTCAAAGCCCATGTCACTTCACAAAACATATTATAATTTACACTAGCTAATGGCCCTCGGAAGGGCTTCGGGGAAGCAGGGGAAACACACACCACCTACATTTTGTCACTGTAAGTATTTGCCTTTGATTCAGATCGCCACCTTTTGACCTCTCATTTCACAGTAGTGGACTTTGATCAATATGTAAGACAAATGTGGATAACCTCGACTTGACCTCCTCTGATCTTGCGAGTTGGACATAATTGTGTTTGTGCATGCCTGATGTGTGTTTATGTATTTCAGGTAGATGGGTCAGTGTGTTTGTAAATTTGAAAGTGTATTGTCATTAAATAATGGCATAGCTATGGCTATATCATCCATGGCCGTTGCCATTTTTGTTATTATGATCTGTCTGGCTCTGGCACAGGTTGAAAACGTCACCAACTTTAGTCCCGCCCTCAAAGGAGCTGATTGGCTCGATTGTTTCTCCAAGCAAGAACAAGCCGTTGACGAGGGCAACACCAGACTCTCTGATTCGCTCGACAAAATCTGAAAAGTGGGCGGGGCGCAATTCAGGAGTCTGGAACCAGGCTAATATTGACCTGTTTACAGCTGTAAGTACTGTACTTGGTACCTTGCTATTCTTACCATGTACCTGGTAAATACATAGTACTTAGGGTGACTGTAAAAGGAAGGCTTACTACTACTACTAATAATAATAATAATGTTGAAAGTATGATAGGAAATCCTCTTTGAAATAATCTCCTCACATAACTTTGCATTCGCAGGCCAGTGAAACACAGGCATATTTCCGACATTGATATTGACAATGTGTTGCTGAAATTAGTAAGGCCTTGTCAAGATTTGTCAAGTAGGACATCTGTTTTAGTATAGATTACAGAGATGATAATTATGATGCACAGCTGTGGGCCATTATCATCCCACCAATGCAGAGGAATCCCACAGCCAATGAGAGAGAGAATGAAAGAGTCATTCCAGGATTCTTCTGAATGTCAAAAACATTTAGGATTCATTTCATCATCAGATCACAAGCCATCACATGGATACAGCTCTATAGCAAAGTACATGGGGGGTACTGTGTGCCCGAGTGTGAGGGAGGAAGCTCCTCAGAGAGCAGAAAAGAAAGGAAGAAAGACAGAGGTGAAGAAAAAGAGAGAGGAAGAGAGAGAGCTTGTGACCACCCACTGGTTGGACAGTGGGGAAGCGTGCGGCGTAATCAGTTAGTGACCTTTTCACTAAATCACTTCTGCCTCACTGATAAGTGGTCTGAGATGGTCTTTACTGATGGATATGAGAGACTGAACAATGGGAACCTGTTCAAATTGATGAGTAGGAACACATTTCTTGTAGTTCTGGGTTAAAAAATAGGGGTTAGGTAAAAACTGAAGGTAAAAAATGATGAACGCATTTGTGTTCAACAACATGCACCACCTTTGTTCTTCATAGCATGAAAGATAGAGAGGCTAAAACGGAAATGTTGAGGTTTACCTCCTATTTTAAAAAGCTGGTACAGAGAATGCTGAATGTATTTACCAGGAAGGTTGTAAAGCTGTCACCAACCCCCAATTTACCAAAGAGCAGCAGTGATTTATCAAACTTGTAATCAATTACATAACCCCTGTAATAACTTGAGGATCATCTGGCAGAAGGATCTAAACTGTAATAAATGAGGATAGTTGGTGACAGATGATGTCTAATGTGGGAAGAAACACAAAGTTGCTAAAATAGGCAGTGTCACCCAAATTTTGTTTACCGTGCGACAGGGCAGAACTGCCAAACGTAACGCATAATTAATTCTCGCTTATTATAGTGGGCATCGTTACAGCTGCCAGAATGATACTACGACATTGGAAAAATCCTTCCTCTCCTGTACCAAAAGATTGGATGGACCTAATGACAGAAATAGCATCATATGAAATGTTGTTAGCTAGACTGAATGGTAGGAATGCAAAGATGAAAAGAAGCTGGGAACACTTCTTTGGTCCCATCACTTTAAAACAAGGGAGCTAACTATTCAACTCGACTGTTGAACAGGCTATTGTTTCGTGTGTTGCATGGGATATCTCCTCGGGTGAAATTCCCAATGTGGCGTTGTTGGCTCCCCCCCTTACCATCATGTCACACTCGGTTATGAATTAATAGTTGGAAGAACAAACTCGGTTACCTCTATGCAGGAGAAGAGGAACTCAAGATGCCATCAACACCTCTTCCTCTCCTTTCAAACCCCTACCTGCCACATGACAGGGAGACTTAAATGCAACACTACACATTTTGGTTGTGTCTCCGTGCTGACCTGGTGAGACACGGAAAGACCATTATAAGAGGAGGACGAGGTGACAAGCTTGTCAGCTCCCTGTGAATCCCATTTGTCCTCCAAGCCTCTGTTCACCGTGAGTCACACCTGACTGAGCCTCCACAGGGGAATGAAGAGCAGGCATCGTAGCAGGCTTACTCTGCCCATTAGGCTATATGACATTATGTTCAATGTGAATCCACATTTAGTGGTAAATGCAATGCAATGCAATAAATGTAGACGTAGACACAAACGCACAGATATGCATACACATGAGCTCCATGTCCAACCCAAAGAACTCGCACATTGAAATATAAAAGACTTAACTGAACAGGAAGACGGCAATAAGGAGAAACAGAAACTGGAGAGGGAACAAAGACAATCTTGGAGGAAGAAAAAAGAAACACTTGAGGGCGGGTTGTAACAAATGGATAGGATAGATAAGGAATAAGGAGCCAATTGTAATTGGTTAGTCACAGATGGTGAGTCACAGCAAGATGTGGTACTGAGGAGAGTTGGTGGGGAAGGAGGGGAAGGTGTGTAGGGAAGAAAGTCATATCTGGAAAGTCACTGGCCACCATATAAAATGACCAAAAAGGGAATACAACTTTAACCACGGTCTTCAGTTTTCAAACTCGACACATGTAAATTATGCTTGCATTATGCCTGGGTTGGCAGGAGGGTTGGTTGTCATTCACAGTTTCTCAAAGGATAGAATTAAACGTGCAGGGATCGTTGGGGCTGCTGGTTATTTACAAAGAAATTAATTACATTTGCCTACTAGGTATTAAGCATCACAGACCCCCTCAGTGCGGTAAGCAGGTGGTGGGAGTCACATGTCTTCATTTTCAGTAGGTTCACAAAGCAATGACAGGGCTAAAACACAAACACCCAATTAACCTGCACAACCACGGGTCAAGGTTATAAAACACTGTGCAGGCAGGAACACAGCTTCATTACAAAAGCGCCGGCAGAATAAGCGGCTTATTTTCATCCTACTCTTGTAAATCTACTGCGAGTTAGTGTGGCAGGTGGCTTGGAACTAGTACGATATAAAAGATTGCCAATGAAAATACTTCTTTGTCTGAATTAGCATCAGTATTAAATATGAATGTCACCTCTCCGTAACTGTCACCATTCAGTGCATCTTACCTCAGAGAGAATAAGCGGAAATCTGCATCTGTGATAAGAGAGCTTTAATATAACCATTATTTCTGATAACCACCTTCACAACAGCCATACTGTGCTTGAAATCAATCATGCAGGAAATCATGGCCATGGCCGATCAAGACTACTGCATGGAACAGATGGATGTATGTTAACTGAACTGGGCTGCGTTCTGTGCTTTGAGTAACACCTCCAGTGCATACATTATAGATGTTTACAACAGAACTGCGCTCAGTCCCAAAAGCCTGCGGGCTTCCGCTATCCCAGAGGTTGCCATAGGGACAGCTGTTCATATATACTTAACAGGTGTTACTGGTCTCAGTTGATAGCCCCTCTCTTCCCCCTCTTTTTCCTATCTCCCTCTCTTCAGGACGTATCGCCCACATCTTTGATTCCTCTCATCCGAGACAGACATGTCACATCCAGCTCCCTCTGGGTCCGAGTAGATCCTGAACACAGATGGATGGACTGAGATGCATAGTTTGTTTTATTCATCTTCATGCAGTACAGGTCTATACAAGAAAAGCATAATAATGAGTGTGAAAAGAATCATATTTTATATGAAGGCCATATGATGCATCATTCACCCCAATATGCATAATACATTATACAGCCAATATGAAATGTACAGGCAAGTGATATGACAGTTCATCATTCTAAACCTCAGGCACTTTACTTACATGGTACGCGTTTAGAATGCAAAATGTCCCGTCTCAGCCCATAAATATTGTTCATGGCAGTGGCGAGGAATTTATTTTTCTGTTCAAGCTGTTTGCTGGCAATATTCTAGCCCTCAATAGTGCCTAAATATATAATATCATGATGAAAATGGAAAGCAAATACTACTTATCACGAACCAGAGGAGGACCCAGATACAGACACTCAGACCCGGGTAAACAGTATTTATTGAGAAACAGGCAGGTGGATCAGGCGACCAGGTAAAAGGTCCAAAACAGCAGGCTTAGAGTAACGTTCAGGCGAATGGTCAAACCAGAAAAGCAGTCAGGAAAATAGCAACAGTACCAAGTCCAGCAGGCAGAAATCACAGTCCAAATAACAGGCAGAGCAGTCGTGACACTACTGTTTCAAAACTTGTATTTACCGTAACAACATTTTGATTTAAAATGTAAAAAAAAAAGTTTTATCATCGTTTTATGAAATATTGTTTGTCTCTCACCATATTCATACATCATTATGACAGATGCATCAAAGTGTTTTAAAAAATGTGCCTATATTGCATGGCCTTCATAGAAAGTGTTACCATAATAACACAATCACATAACATATACCAACACAGTCTCATAACATTTTGTGAAATGAGTACGAACTTTATTACGTGTTGTGGACATGAATTATGTGAACATTACGTTCCTCCCCCATGAATTAGACACAACATTTTCATTTGTTCATCACATGAAAAGGTTAGCTAATGGCTGTTTAGGCAAGGAAAACTATTTTGGTTAAGGTTAGGGTTAAGGCTAAGGTTAGGTTTAGACAACTAAAACTTTGGTTAAAGGAATACACCAAAATTTTGGGAAATACGCTTATTTGCCATCTTACCCGTAGTCAGACGAGAAGAACGAGACCAATTTCATCCCGATAGTCCGTGTAGAACCACAGCTGCGTTGTTGCAGGCTAGCAACATTAGCATTTTGAATGGCTGCAGAGGGGTTCCTGCTAGCTTCACAGCAATGAGGGTAAAAACCAACCAGTCCAGCTTCTTCAGAGTCAAACTATTTTAGCGATTTCACTCGTCTATTTATGACGATTGAAAATAAAATCTTGGTTGTTGTAGAGGCAGCTACATTTAAAAGCTTTCTGTTGATAACCAGCAGCCTTTGAAATGTAGCTGCCTCTACAACAACCAAGTGAAATCACTAAAATAGTTTGACTCTGAAGAAGCTGGACTGGTTGGTTTTTACCCTCATTGCTGTGAAGCTAGCAGGAACCCCTCTGCAGCCATTCAAAATGCTAATGTTGCTAGCCTGCAACAACGCAGCTGTGGTTCTACACGGACTATCGGGATGAAATTGGTCTCGTTCTTCTGGTCTGACTACGGGTAAGATGGCAAATAAGCTTATTTCCCTAAATCTTGGCGTATTCCTTTAAGGTTTGGCTACTAACACAATTTGTTTAAGGTTAGGGTAAGGTTTTTGGTCATGGTTAAATAAAAACGTTCACTAAAAACTTTGCATGAGTTGGGAACTGAACCCCGATTGTTGGATTGAAGGTACAGCAAACGTATACACCCTTACTCTCCACCGTGCTAGGTCAATGTCAGGCCACTACCAGTGTCTTGTCTTGTATCCATATTTCGCATTTATATTAGAAGTTTATTTTCAGGATAAAACCACTTGAGACGTACCATCTCATTTTCGAGGGGGTCCTGAAAATTCAAGACATCATGCTCATTTCACAAAACTTTGGGAGACCAGGCTGTATGTATTAACCTTTCAAATGTTTATGGCCCCCAGCATATCCATTTCAGCAATCAAGCTATATGTTTCTTTTCTTTGTATCTGTTTCTTGAATTATATTTGGCCCCTCTCATAGCTTCCTCCTGAAATTGCATTACAGTCATCTCTTGCAAATTACTTTCCCAAAACAATCTTTTATTCTAGACTAACCTAATTGAAACAATATTGTTTTGGTGGTGACTCATGGTATGTGTCTGTGTTTCCCAGGTTAATGGTTAGTGAGTGTGGGTGAACACATGCATCGTAAAGGTTATCTCTCATTCCCTAGTTACATTATTTTGTATCCCGAAATGTTAGTTTTTTTTGTTCCATAAGAAATGAAACACAATGTATCACAGCAACAGATACATCCCTCTCACACTTTAGCCCATAACAATTCAGAACCATTGCTGCTAGAATAAAACCCATTGTATTTCCAGCGTGCAGAGGGAATCGACCACAGGCTCTGCCATCATGCTTCCTCTAGTATTTCTTAGATTGATTAACTCATATGGTCCCAGTCAGGATTGTGTATACGTGTATTAATTGCCACAGTATTAATTGCCATTGTAGTGTATCTGTCGGAGAACTTCAATGTTGGAGGGGACATTTGCGTCAAAAAGATAGATGAGAAAAATATAAAGATCCATGTGAATTGGGTGTTATTATAATGACCAAGAACAGGAGTGGTATTCATCCATAAGCAGTGTGAGTGTGTTCATATATTATTAATGGCACTGAGAGCAACAGAATAATAAGAGCTTATGACTTGATACAAGCAAGTAATCTTTTCAGTATACTCACCAATTATTCTCCGACTTCATCTTGTATTTGTCAAATTTGTAAATTGGGTATGAATGCTATGTCTCTGATTATGGGAGGTTAGTACTGTACTGAATGGTCCTTTTGTACGTGTCTAGTTTGGTACCCTGTCTTAGTATTATTAGGAATTCAGAAGAGCGTGAATGCTAGGAGTGAGGGAAGCCTTAGAGAACAGGAAGTTTTGGCCTGCAGTATGTCTAAGCCTCTTTACTCTTTGTTAGTAAACTCAAGCCAGTTTGATGGATTCATTCACTGGCCAAGAAGGGAAAGGAGGAGTGAGGGGGCCGGATAAAGAGTAGAGGGGTGTTGTGGATTCCCAAGAATTATGTTTTGTTAGAGCAGGGAGGAGGGAATGTTTTATCAAAAAGCTTTGTCCATGGATAATTCTGATGACTGGTCAATTGTCTGTTGAAGCTCTCCACCCCAACAACTTATTAAATGCAAGCTACATCTATAACACCATCCTTTTTCCATAATTGTTGGCTATATTATTATATCCGTGATACAGTACTCTTGTCTTCACTGTTTGCAGCCCTCTTGTTTTGTTACAGTTCATGTGTCTGAAACACCCCACTGCTGGATATTCAGTGTCGGCTGCTCCAGTACTGTGACTATAATTTAATCTGTGAAATTGATATAAATACTGTATAGTACACACACACACACACACACACACACACGCACACACACACACACACACACACATTCACAATTGTTCCTTTTCAACCTCTAGAACTCCCCACCCCTTATTCTGTCTGATTTGGGCTAGCCGCCCTGGCTGGTGCAAACAGTAGCAGCATC
>OMLI01035881.1:0-12364 GCA_900302605.1 Rondeletia loricata
CACACACACACACACACACACACACACACACTCACAACACCCTCTCTCTGTACAGAAACTCTTCCTCTCCCTCCCACCATCCACAGGGACGCGACAGAGAGGACAGTCACATCCTTTCCATAGCTAACCGCCTTATTAATATCTACAGTCAATAGGAAAGTGCAAAGTACAATAAATAAATACATAAATAAATCTATATTCAACATTTAAAAAAATATTATTGAAATTGTTAGCTACCAGGATAACAATGTTATTTCCAGGATTATAGCAGGGAAATTACAGGAAGATGCTACCTGCTCCCTACCGTCAACTCCAATACATACTGTTAATCCATCCATCCCTTCACTATATTTAACTCCTTCCAAAGCCCTATGTCTTCCAGTCTTTTCTTTCCGCCTCCTGCCTGCCCTCCTATCTCCCTCCTTTCCTTTGAGGTTTAATCAACAATAGGACTGTCCACTCCACAGCCGGCCCGAGCCACGGGATCCGTCCCTGCCAGAGGAGATTACAAGCATTCTTCTGCCGGGCCAGAGTTGTCTTGGAGATCTGCAAAGCAACGCCAACTTTTTAAGGCTGTGTTCGGTGTTGTGTTTTAAATGTAGCACATTTTGGGGCTCCAAGTTGAATATGTCTCAACTTTATAGCCATGCCGCGCATTACGTCAGTGTCAGACAGAGGCTAGCCGGAGGAAGAAAGAAGAGGAGGTTCCAGGAGAAAAGACTGTGATCACAGCGTTTAAATGGAGGATGATAGTGATCATTTGATAGCTCCAACTATTGACAACACCCTGTCTTTCTTGTCTTTAAACATATAAGCATATAAATATAAAACTCTCTCTCTCTCTCTCTGTCTCTCTCTCTCTCTCTCTCTTCTTCCTGTTGTGTTTACATCTTGGAGTGACATACAGCCTATGATGATCTCAAACCCATCGGGACCTGGAGCATTTATTTAGCAGCCCTTACATATTGTTGTAAACCCTCCACTTAGACTTCAGGGCTTGCCACAGGCTAGAGGTATTAGAGTCATCTAATTAAATACCGGGCTGGATGTCCTGTGCTCCCTGCCTTCCCTCAGGCCAACATGGATTGGCCAGCTTTGTGCAATATGCTTAAACATATGGGGCAGCGCTTGTAAATCTGAATAGACATGTGATCTCTGACACTCTGTCACTTAGGATAATTGTGATTATAATACAGTTTCTTCTTCTTCATTATTATTATTACTATTGGGTCCTCCCTCCCTTTCTCTCCCTCTATTGCTCTCATTTTCACATTCTCTGTGGGGAGCTTTTGTCTGCTAAGTTGTCACATTAAGTGCTAACTTTTGGGTGATAGCTGGGCTTTCCTTTCTATCGCTTTATGGCCAGACCCTCTAATAGCTGTCCTGCGGCCGTGCCTGAGGCAATCATGTTAGAAATAAACAGGCTGACACAGTCATTTACTCAAATCGTCCCTACACTATTCACAACCCTCCCCTGGTGATGATCCTTCGAACGACAATTATTTCAAATGTCAAAGATCCAAGCCTTCAGGGCATAGACAAATGAACATTAAAAATCTATTACCAAACACTTAAAAATATATATGTAGGATTTCTTTATTTTCCTAATAAAATATTACAATAAAGAAAGCGTACACAGCCAAGAAATTCTAAAAGGGGTAAAGGAAAAAGATACAGTACCTGCATGTTATCAAATTATAGTGTTTTTATGAATATTGAATTTGGCAAATTCTGTCTTCATTCATTATGATGGAATGAGGCCCATAAGTCCGGTGTTGCGGAAGGCACTGAGGTGACGGAGTTTGCCCACAGAGGTTTGTGTTTGTTTTTCATCTCCTTGTTTCCTTTTGTTTCACGTGACTCCATCCAGAGGGGTGGCCTCTGATTTGCTGTCACACTGAGCTGTTCTACATGACCTCTCATAACCTCATCTCATCTCTCCGAGGACTCCTGGAAACCTCCGGCCGACCCTGCTGATGAGATGAAGATATTTCCACCTCAGCCAAACTGAAACCTCTGGGTGCATTATGGTCTAAAATAACTGTCCATTAGATGTTCTGTCGCACACGTACCTTTTAAATCAGCTGATAATGGCTTCTGAGTAATCGTAATACTCAGAGCTCATTGTGACAGACCAGTCTGATTCTTTGGTTATGGCTTTTCAGAAGAACTGTAACAGAAAGAAAGAAAGAAAGAAGACGACAGAAGAAATATGAGGCATTTTGGACTATAATATCTCATATTATCTGTCAATATTACTTGGTCCAATCACTTCCTGTTTTGCCTACCTGTAAGTGAATTGTCCAGTTAAGATATATAAGGCTAATATAAAGGTATTGCTTGCAGTATCAATCTATTCCATGTGATTGCCCCTCATGATGGGCACAAAATCCATCCAGTGATAATGGCATCTATCTCCGCCTTTATATTGCATGTATTTGTTACCTTTGGCCCAGTAGCAATAAATCCAATCTAGTCTCCTGGATGTGGACCACTGACCACTGGGAACTGGTCAAGGAGAGTGGCCACAGTTCATTTCACATCAACGCCCGTCATGATTACAGAGAGATTAAACGACACCCCCCTCCTTCTTCGCAGCTCCTCACATCCCATAAGCATACATATTTTAGGCCTAATGTGTATTTTGTAGTGCTTCAAGCATCTACAGATGGACATTTTAGCACTAAATCTACGTCAAAGAGCTCTAATAATACAGGATATCATAACTGAAATATTGTTTCATACTGGACATTTGTTATGTTCATTGTGAAAAATATTTGTTCCGTATAGAATATGGTGCTCTGTAAGACACTAAAATTTATTGTGAGTTGTGAGCACTCAGGACTCTCATCAACAGTGATTTCAACCTATCACGACCATCCCCAGGGGAGCTCTAAATGGAGCAGATGGCAGACAAATAGGGTGTAAGGAAAAAATTAAGGAGTTTTACAGGATTTCCATCAATTACCTGGGCTAATGTATCAATATAGTGAGAAAAAAAAACCTTATTTGTAATGTTTTTGACAGCACCATCAATATATTAATAACTACAATGTAAGACATCAATCTTCATTTCCAACTTCAAAAGATGCCTACTTATTCCTCAACAACACCTGAACTGAGACTAAAAGTTGAATTCTCACTCTCAGTGTCAGTGCGCTTGTAAAGGGACCAGCATGCATTTCCATGTATCATACAATCGTTTTTGTCGCAGCCCTCATGTTGGGCCTCCAGTATATTCCATAATAGCGAGCAATGAGCGAGTCATTGTCCTGCATTAGCATGTTACGGTACAGGGAGTTAAATAGCCCAATTTCATCTCTGCCCCACGTCCTTCTGATGGTATTGGCTCTGATGGGCATGTGTGTTAGGAAGCTGGTTGCCAGCTTCATAAAGGATGATATGAGTGTGTCATGGATTCATAAAGCAGTGTGACATGCTTTTTGGAGCCTGGTGAGATGGCTGCTTTAAGAAATATTACAACACCATCCCTCTGTTTTAGCCTCTGAACATTGTGCCTGAAACATTTTAGACATAGAAGGGCTCAACTGTTTCTTTCATTATGGTAGAAGACTTTGCATATTAGAGGCCTCTAATTGTGAGAATTGCACTAGCATCAACTCTCCAACTAAAGCATTGGACAAACAGGGCTTTCATAGCCTTACCTCAACCAGCAGAGGTGAAGTTATTACTAATATTCTAAATAATTAAGTGTCACAAATAAGGGAGCACCAAAGAAAATAAGCCTCAAAATGAACAGGTGAAGAGGAAAGCCGACACACAACAGAAGAAAACTAACAGACATAATTCAATATCTATGCAAATCCAAAAGTTATCTTCCAGATCCTCGCTTTCTAGTGTTACTTTCGAAGTCCCACTTAATATGTTAGGACTTTTGTAATTAAAATGCTCCTGGTGTAAATGAAATATTCAACAGTTCCTGTGACAGTGATATATTCTACATTGATTATCCTCAGTGATTTTGACTTGCTAATTAATCAACATTATTTATGATGATAAAAGAGAAAAAAAAACTTGAAACTGAACAAATTGCCTCGGCAATCAACTTCTAAAATGTTGATTCTTTTATGTAACTGCTCCAGTGGAGCTGCTCAGTGGCCACCACTATAAGACTGTGGTTGTACTGGGCAGCTCCCAGGTGTGGATTTGTGGGACTGTATGAAGCCCAGTGTTGCTGGAAAAGAGCATGCATGCTCAGTCTACTTTCCCTGGATAAAGATGAAAAAATAAGTTAAACGTTTACAATGTAAAAAATGTCATGTCTTTCAAGCCATATTGGAGAGGAACTGTCTCCTCTATGAATCCAGTATATGGAAAGCAGCACAGAAACACTTTGACATTTTATCCACTAATTCTACCTTTTTATCGAGTTACAGTATATTGAAGGGATAATGGTTGAGATAGAACATCTTTAGGTCAATTGTTTGAGCGTCCATGTTACTTTGGATTTTCTGGCTTCTTCTTTAAACTGTAATTATTCTGATGAAGGCCCATCATTCTTTAATTATTCCAACCCAACGAGGGCTAATCTCCAATTTTAAGTTGTTCTCCCTGAAATAAAGAAATATGCACACCCACTTCCCAAGGCTTCCTGGCTTTGCCCTGCCCATTGTGTTTTTTACGCAGTTTGTCTCTATTCATTTGCATTTTTATGCAAGGTTAGTCGTGAGGGACTTATATTACCGCCATGAATACATTAAGAAAACCATTAATCACGTTTGGTGTAATACAGAATGAATCAGCGACACACCTGTCCTGTTCACTGGGGGCCTTGTTACTTATCACTCACACTGGGCAGGACAGGGACATGAACCTGAGCAGAGAAGGAGAGGCTGACATATCCAGACCTGCCCTCTCCAAGCGGATGGATCCAGTTTAGTCTGGTTCCATAAAGGAGGACAAAACTAACGTAAAAACCAATATGGTACACAAATTATTCTGCAGGTGGATGAGGCACATTTTCTTGATTGCCATGTTAGTATTGACAGACATTTAGTTAAAGGGACGTTGATCTATCTACCTGGAATGGTTTGTTGCTCTGCTAATCTTAAATAAATGCTTTCAGAGACGCAGATGTGAAAAGCTGCATAATTCTTGATCATATCAGTCAAATCCCTCAATCAATAATAATGTGTTTTATGCTAAATGATGATTTTGGCTGAACTTTGAGGCTTGAAATTGTCCTAATCTGTTGTGGTTGCCCAATAACTCCTATTCATTTAGCATAAAGTGTGGCTAAATTGAACTGATGGTTGTAGCTATTACCAGAGAACCAAAGCATTAATTCCAGTTTCACCAGGATCTTAAAATACACTCAGGTCAAACCTCTATTTCTAAATATCATAAGAAAAAAGCGGGAATCAGCCTTTAACCAAGCATCAAGGAAATAAGCAAATAAACAGACAGCATAATGTGATAGTTATGATGCTGCTCCTAAAGTTGACGTTCCACCTACCTTTTCCATTGGAATGAAAGGTACATTAATATGACGCACCAGTGGAGCTCTGTCTAATGTGAAAATGGAGAGCGTTTTTCCTGCTTCTGCAAGGAAGAGGCTTCTATCACACTAATGATAATAAATGGGAACTAATGGGATGACCAAACATAACAAATGGAAAGTTTTAAAGGTATGTGGGCCACATTAAATCTGCAATGACAGCCTCAAGTACGAGCTGTAGCTGTACAGACCAAGTGAAATTGATCACTGTTATGAATGGAGTTTTGGAATATCATTGTTCTTAATAAGGCATCATGTAGTTCCTATGCAGTATATTCTCTAACTGTTTTTGAAATAGTAATATGTTTTGCTGATCTTTTTTAAAGTGGTAGTCGTTTAACACTGTCCACATCAGGTCCACCTCATACCGGATCTCAGCTTGAACTGGAGAAGAGAAGGATGCTCGGTCCTCTGGCATCACCAGTCTACTGCCAACTGTACCAAGGCTGAGGTCAGCTTCTGGAAGTGGGTGAGAAAATTAGGAAGAAGAAGACTAGTGCGAAGACAAAGGTAGACAAAGGAGAATGTGGAGGTGGAAGTAGATGCTGATCAGTTGAAAAATATCAGTGTTGTAATTGTCTACACTTGAAATCCATGAGTGGGCTTGTAGGCTTCTCAATAGACCTACAGTGTTTAGAGCAATGACATATATTGTTTTATTTCATTCAGGGGTGCAGGATAGCTCCTCTGTAAAGTCTGTTAAAAATGTAGTTACATTTCTCACAGAACTTCAGGTCTTTGTGGATTTGGCAGTGAGTGGAACTGCATTTGTCTTTATGATTGTCCTCCTTGAGCTGATTTTTTTCTTCTTCACAATAATCAATATCAGAGTTGCCAATGGCAGCAATGCCCAAGAAAGGGGGAATAATTGTAGAGAGGCGTTCTTTCTCTGCGTCGGCCTTGTCAACGTAACAATGCTTTTAGAGTTTGGCCCTGAGCATTTAAACACACTCTCAATCACTCCTGAAATCCTAGTAGGCCACACTTGGCCGCTATTGTAACTTATATACAGTCTCAATTTGTATGTTGTCTCTCGGTAGACATGGGAAAAATAAATGGATTGATCTCCTGTCCCAGTTCAACAGTTACAGCGCATTTGTTCAGAGACAGGATTCATAAAAAAATTTCACTGTTCACAAATAAACAAGTACGATCACAACTTCAGGATTATGTTGTGATCATACCTGTGTGTTGCGGCCCACACAGCTGTTTTCATACTTCCTTTGTCTAATATACCATGAAAACACCATATTTACATTGAACTGTCTTTGCAACCAGTTGAGATATGGGAGAGGTTCTGAATACACTGTGAAAAGTGTGTTTATTGTACAATAAATCAGGCACTAAAGATGATATGAACAGGCAAGAGAATGCACAAGTTAATGGGCTAAAAAGAAGAAAATAGGATGGGGAATATGGAGGGAGATATACAGGTGTTAACAGGGGCAACATGATCCTGTAATCAGCTCTGTATGTACTCATCCATTCATGACTCACCTGACTTGCTTTACTTCTACAGTTGCCCCTTCCATCTCCAGCTAGAATAGCCTGTCTCTGCCACTGACCCCATCTGTAGCCCATCTATAGCCCTGCAATACCCCAACTTACAAAACTCAGAACAAGAAGTTAACAATTCTCTTTGTTTTGACAGGATCGCCGTCGGGGGTTTAGAAGGAGACTACAAACACCCACAGGCACGCACACGCTCCATCTCATTGCAGCGTCGATTCAAGAATTTGGAAAATAATTGGAAATTGAGTATGAACGCTGAAAACGTAGAACCATTCCTGCTCACACAGGGCCATTCAGATTCATCTCTTGGCTTTATATTGTAATCAGACTTATCCAGAATGCGGTCCTTGTAGCGCATGGTCCGGTGAAGCAAAGGGGAGGGTGTGAGAAGCATGCAGCCCTGTTTGGCCCCTCGGTGACCAGAGAGGAGGTGATAAATGACTACAACACTCATCGCTGTCAGCACTGGGAGGGGGAGAATCAGCCCCCCTACAGTGAGCTACATCATCCTAACAACATTATTCTTTTCATGCGGCTTGTCGATAGAAGCCCTGTGTGATTGGCGTGGGGATCCGCTCAGGTTAATTGGAAGCCTGAACTGTGTAACGGCACGGGAAGCTGAGCAGACATTGTCCCCCTTGTAATAACACAGTAGGCCTGTGTGTCTGTGTATCGATTACATCTTAGGTTCATGGCACCCGTATGGGAATGAAATATCAGAGGACAGGTTATGGATGTTGCCATCAATGGCACTGAAGGGACGGAGATGGGCCACTTGTACCAAAGGAAAAAGCCTAAATGAAAAGGCTACACTTTACAAGATTACATTATAATAGCTCCTTTGATCAACATCCCCCTACCCTCCACCACAAGCAGGATTGACTGACTGTTCGATTTAAAGCTCAGTAGTAAAGTTTGAAGTTAATGGAATAGATCTGATTTATCATTAGAGATGTATGCACTTGTTTAGTATGTAACAGGTGTATTTGCCCTCTTGCCCTATAGCTCCACGGTCACAGAAATGGTCTTCGTCTTCCTCTCATTTTGACCCCCCACTCTTCAGTCTCCTTTTGATCAAGGGCCCATAACTAGCATCAGATGAGGGACACACGATACCCCTTATAGGAGGTAACTTAACACACAGCTCTCTACTTGGAAGCATGGACTGCAGTCCTATGGGCCAGGCCACCCTGGTCCATGGCAACATTAAGAGACAGAGTGACTGACAGCGCTGATATGAAGGAGAGGAGGAGGAAGGCTTGTTTTATTTGCTATAGCCTCTGGTAGGTAATACTCAGATGTTAAAGACGTTTTTAAATGGGAGTGGTTTTCAAAAAAGAGACAGAGAATCTGTCATTTGCCTCCTCATTTGTTGCATTATTTTACTGTGAAACAAACTGCCAAGTTTCTGAAGTGTTCATTTCTTATTAGAATAATATTCTAATTATCGTCTCGATCATTCCAGGTGGCACGTAGATTCATTGTTTAGCTACCAAGGTTTTCAATGGTTTGATGCCATAACTCAGAGATTTTGCTTATTAATTTAGAAATTAATTACAAACACAAAGTGACATTTTACAAGAAATGTTTAGCATAGCATGAATTATTGCTGCTGTAAATTGGATGCAAGCGACGGAGTGCATAGCCTTGACTTGGGCGCTTTGTGATTAATAAAAGAAGCTTTCACTTCAGTTTTAAAGCCAGTCATGATGAACGACACAAAGAAATGAAACAAACTCCTCCTCCAACTGAAGGACAGGCTATTGTAAGGGTGGATGTACATTTTAAAAGATGTATTAGATTAGGAGGAATCAGGACTCTCATTTATTGTATTTGTTATCCCATCAGACAGTTCAGTGACTAATAGCCAATGAAGGACATAAATTAAGATGGAGGTCACACATTTGTTCGGTAGATTGTAATTTCTGCCGTTTAATATGCAAGGAAAGTCATCGTATGTCAATACGTTTTCTTTTCTTTTGCTGATGATCACATTATTGTGTGACATTTTGTCATAGATAAAATGCCCGCATTAGAATCTGCACAGGCAGGCAATGACTTGGACACCCTCACTCTGTTCTGTGGAACACAAACAGGAGGTCCAGCTCCATCTCCTGTGGAGCAGAAGATCTGGATTCTACATGAGTGACTGAGACACAGCATCCTCCATACTGCCTCTCATAGCCCCCTCGTAGAGCCCCACAAGGCCCACCACGTGCCTCTCAGCACTGAGGTCCAGATTGTGCCACTGGGCTGGTACCGGACTGGAGGTGGGCGATGGAGCCCCAATCCATCTCCCGCAGGAGCCCAGTGACGGGAGCATCGGTTGCCCACTCCTCGGCTCTGAGCACACTCAGGAAGATGGATTGGTTGGCCAACTCACCGAAGGAGGCAAAGCATGCCGTTAAGAGCCTGTGCATCACTTGGCTGCTCATATGCAAAGTTTGATGAAAGAGGTTTTTCTGGGAGCGATGAATTAGGGCTCCGCTGTGAAATTAGATTTCTGGTGAAAACCTTGTAAGGTTTAGAAGTAGCATTGTTTCCTCAGTGCTGTTTAGCCCAATGATAATTATACATAAAAGTGAAATGATGTTATGAATTCAATGATGAATGATCAAGTTGGATCTCAGATTAGGGGCCGAACATAAAGAAGCATTTGTTTCATGCAGCTTTTAATGGCAGTGTTAAGTCTGAACCTTCATCAACACAAAACTGGTGTAGCATGTACAATAAAGTTCTCCCTAATAGCAAAATATAAATGGAACGGATGCATTTTAACACAACAGAAAAGGCAGGAGGTGTTGCAATTGACAGGGCAGGTGGTAACTTAATGTTATCCATAATGCAATATTCATGAGTCAAATCAGCTCAATTAAACAGATGGAACAAGCATGGTATCATTAGTGATAGTCTGACAATTGTCCATCATTGTTAAACTATCCAGTATATAGGTTGTGAATGAGGGGGAACAGAACAGGAGGCATACAACAAACCAACAGAAAGTATATGACATATTTTCATCTGATGAAATAAATCTTGTGGAAAAATTGTCTCATCTTCAGAAACAGTCCAAATTGGCCGGCACTTTAACCTGATACACTAAGGATCTCGCCACATCCCCTCTGTGACCCAAGCCTAAAACGACCGCATGAACACTGACAAATTTGACAAAGGGAATTTGCTCAAAAAACACAGCCTCTATTTGGTCAGCCAAGCGGCAAATATGTCGGATGATATGGTTTATTAGGCAATCCATTTCTCCACAATAGTGGGGCCATCTGCAAAGGTTAGCGTGCATAAGGTTCGTACGGCAAATTCTATCTAATCTGCCTTCGAAGGGCCGCCGCGAAAACTCAGTGGCACATTTTTCATGTACGTACGATTTGGAATGCAAATAGAATAGCTGATGAAAGAGGTGACCTTCTAAGTGCAGAGCAGCGGGGGCTTTGTGGAATATGCAGAGGCAGAGTAGAATAGAAAAGAATGAGTTACTGCCACTGCCACCTCAGCTGCATTGTAATATACGACTGTGGCTCGGATACAAGTGAACCTGGCCTCAAGAACATCTAGGTTAATCTCTGAGAATGGCACATCATGTACTCTGCAGAAAGAATTATAAAAAATTGCTGGCACACAGAATTATATGACTTTGTGCACGGAATAAGGCCTCCAATGTCAAACAAAATGCATCCAAAACAATGTATTTTTATAACTACACAGATATTATATTATAGTTTATATATATTCATTTAGATTAAAAGTTTATAGAGATAAAGGTCATAGCACAAATTGCATAGACTATTCACTCAGTTTATTGTTTTACTAATTGAGACAATGTTCACCAACATGATTTTTGTTTCATACTACCATGGCATATTTAGCATAATAAACACCGGTATGCATGGCACATTAAGTGGTTGATGCAGTTGATGGATGTACAAACCTCCTCAAAATTAAACTCAAAATGAAAGTTGGAGCAAGATATTCCAAGACAGACTTATATGTCAATAGTATAGTGTATGGCCTCCTTTGTCATACGTAGTGCAAAGCTTGAACACATAGACAAATGGGTGAGGTGTACCATGGTCATTCAGCCGTGCATGTCTCATCTGTAGCCAGCTTTGGCAGAGTAGTCATCTTCATTCCCTTTGTCCTTACTGCAGTAGGTAATCTATCAGCCTCGAGATGTGCCGGAGAGTCCGGCTGCCCTACTCACGCTCCCATTTGAATTGAGAACCCAGTCTCCGCTTTACCCGTGGTCCCAGTTAGACCAAGCTGCAATTGAGAGTGAGTGAGCTGTCCTTGATTCGTATTACTGTCCCAGTATGATTGAGCTTCTTTGGTATCGCCAGAGAATGGAGAGAAAATTGAGCACTTGACTTTGCGGGGTTGAAATCCCACTACTGCATGTATGCATTTTCTCAGGGTTTTTCATGGGACACGCTTGAGGTGCGTTCTTTATGTTGTGCTCAATGAGACAGAAGCACAGGGCTGTTCGGTGTGGTGTTTGGTATTCAACATGAACCTGTTTGTTGTTTTTAGTGGGGAAGAAACCAATTACAGCTGAGTGAAACCAGCTTTATTTAAATCACATGAGCAATAACATTACAAATAACAATAGTTGACTTTCTTACCAATAACTGCAATTTACCACGCAGGATATGGATTTAAATTATTATGATGTAACAAAAATGATCAAATGTTAGATGTATGTCCCAGTCGGAGTGTATCCATTGCAGTGCACATAATTCGACATCCCATAATATTACAGCAAGCCACAACAAGAGAACAATAAACACTGTTGCTAGTTAATGCCAGTTTCTCCCTGTTGCCTAGCAAGGTTAAGAAAGTAGGCTATTGCAGCACAGCAGGTGACCTTACGCTGCGTGAGCCAAGAGACTGGCTTTCTGTTGATGATTAAATCAATAGAGATTTGACACAGACTTGTGGGAACATGCCTGTCTTATTTCAGCCAGTTCCTTCCCTCGTGGCTGGCTGGGGGGAATTCATCACCTGACTGGTCTCTGTCACCTGATGGAGATGGGCCTTTTAGCCCTGCTTTGATAGAGGGAGTCGATTATGATGCATGTCGATCGTTCCAGCAAATATTGACATGGAAACAGTGAGAGAACAACCCCACGGCTCATAGCGCTTTCTTCCCATACTGACTGCATCGCTCCCCGACTCTGTACCACACACACACACACACACACACACACACACACACACACACACACACACACTATCTGTAACACACACACACACACACACACACACACACACACACACACACAGACACACCAACTGTAACCTAATTTATTAGATGTTATTTAT
>OMLI01035883.1:0-10442 GCA_900302605.1 Rondeletia loricata
TAATCACACTGATGCTAACACTTTTGAGACACAGATGGAGTGATTTTATAGTATATTGTGGGTTGTCTATTGAGATGACAGATATTTCACTTTATAAATGACAAACCACACATATGGAAAACTTTATTAGAACACAAAAAACCCGTCCATCTCCATGGGCACAGCCTTTCTTCAGGCTGGTCCCCACGTGACAACAGCAGCAGTATGTGTTGTTGGTTTTCAGGGAGAGTGATAGGAACAGTTCAAGAAACTCTAGATTACAGTAGTGATGGGCTGTTGGTCATGCTGCATATATTCTTGCTCAGTCATATTGCTTGCTGTGATGTAACTTGTATACAAATATTTAATGACCACAAGAAAGTCTAATGTATTTCTCAGAAGTGTACTAGAGTTCTGGTTGTCCTCTGAGTCGATCCGGTGCTTTGCAGAAACCCTGAGCACCACTTTAAGTTTTGTTCAGCGTCAGTCATGTATGTGCGTTAAGAGTTGCCTGATGAACACAATACTGTTTTTCTTCCCGCAGGTGGGAGTCACACACACACGACTGATCTGGCCCAGTGATAGACAGCAGCAACCTTGTCTGAATCTAACCGCTCATTATGGATGACTTGGAAACAGAGCTAAGGCCCCCTGAAGAGTTTGGTGAAGATGATTCCTCAGACACTGACTCTACAAAGGGAACACAAAAAACAAAGCTACCTCTCGCAGATCCCATATTTCAAGGTGAGGTATATCCGTTACCTTGAATGTTGTGTTTACTATGTAGGGCTTATAGATAGCTCTGAATCTTTTGTCACAAACATGTTCATGCGCATGAAATAATTCATTTCCTGCCTTGCATCTTTAGAGACGCCTATGGAAACTGGGTTTCATAAGACCACAAGGATTTGTTTGCAGCGGATCAGAGAAGCCATGTTGCATCACAGATGGGAAGAGGCAGCAGAATACATGTGTAGTTACCCACAGATGTTAGAGGACACAACTGGAGGCACATCACAGCAGTTTACAGAGGTTGGTTTGTATACTAGTCATGCAAAGGGCAATTTGAGGAAGTCCTGCATGCAAGTTTGATTTCCATATCCTTGTTATAAGCGCTCTTTTTACAATTCCTACCCCAGATTATTTGGAGAATCGGCACCGAGATCCTACACCATCATCCCAACTCAAAGATGGAAGACTACAACAGCATCTATGAACGAATGAAACACTCTGGAGTTAAGCATTACCTGATGGTATGTTACCTAGTAGACGTGACTGCACAGTGCACACTTTTCATGAGGGTTTACTTCAGTTTAGTCCTATGTTTCACGGTGCATTGGCATCTTACATTTCGTGTCTTCTAGATCAGTCTGGAACATTCTTTCCACCTGCTGTTGAATGGCCAGCTTGAGGATGCAAAGCGCCAGCTGTCTATTACTGAAAGTTGGAGGTATGGGAAGCAGTCGGCAGGACAGTCTCAGAGGATTCAACTGATCCAGGCCTACAGGAGCTTGCTGGATTACGTCATCTGGTGTGACAAAAAATGCACACACTCCAACACCGGTAAGGCGATACACGGCAAAGCAAAGCAACCCAAACCATCTATTATGAATTTGTATCAGAAACCGTAGTAGAACTGGGAGCAAACCCCACACACTTACTTTTCTCCTGTCTTGTTGGTGGTGCTTTGACCTAGTGTAGTTACATGTCAAATCACAAATCAGAAACACTAGGCTAGCTCAAGCTCTTGTTATGTTGCAGTACCCCCTACAGGTCAGACCCTGTAACTGTAACGAGTGTCTTGGGCTATAGTTAGACTTGATATTTGGATATTAGAGCATAAAGATCTCATTTTATGAGATCACATAACTGTGCATCACACCACACGTGGCCTGAAATGACTTATGCGTCTCCCATGACAGTATTTATTTAGATATGTATCCACATTCCTTTTACCTGCTCTTCATCTCCACCTCTTTACATTGTTCATATGTGCACTGTGACTGGATTGTGCTGTGTATGTAGAAATCCAATCACAATGTGAGACATTTCCAGATCTGCTTTTAAAGAACTGATTGGAATGTGTGCAGAATCTATTTATTTTGTGTGTCCAGCCCTCAGTGCCCTCCGGTGGGATTGAATGCTAAAAATATCTGGATTGTATGGCTGTAGTCAATCTGAGCCTGCTCCCTTTTGTGTGATTCGTTGGCCAACCATTTCAGATGATCCTGATGCTAGTGACAACCAAGAGATGCATAGCTACTTCAGACAGTCCTCTGTGAACCTAAAGGAGATTTTGAAAAAGCCAGGCATCTGGGATCCCTTCATACTCAGTTACGTTGATGTAAGTACTCATTCCCCCAATCTAATGAAAAATCAACCACCAAAGTGATAAGCTTAAAGAAAGATTGATTGTTTATTTGATAGATAGTTGATAAAATGCAATATACCACTAAGCATGCAGCATTCTTTAAGGATTACAGAGTTGCATGTCTTAAAACCTCTTGTTTGACATTGGCAGATGCTGGAATTCTATGAGGATCATGAGGAGGCTTTAAGGGTCCTGAATGACTACGCATATGACAACACTTTCCCCCCAAATCCCAATGCGCATGTCTACCTGTACCAGTACTTAAAGAGGCATGACGCTCCGGAGAGGAAATTAATGAAAGTGTTGAAGGTATAACTGCGTATTAAAGTGCACCGTAGCCAAACGTTTTAGGAAGGACCAGTTGGGATTAGTTCATGCACAATATTGCGTTACTCCTCATTTGTTTGTATATATGGTCAGGTTAGGTGCAGATAAATGACAGACACTTTACAAAAGCATTTAAGACGATAACGAAGCCATAGATTTGCTGTTTGTTTTGTGTGTTACTTTGGTTTTAGAGAGAAAGAGATTCAACTTTAACGATCCCCGTGGGTTACGGTTGGGATCCAATTGCATCCAAATTGCGATTTTTAACTCCACAACTTGTACCTGCCTGTTATTAGATTTACAGTTAAGCACACAAACTACACACACAGACTAATGCACACTTGCATCTTTACTTCCCTTTGTCATAGATCCTCCATGCATTAGTCCCAAGTCACGAGTTGATGCTGGAATACTGCTCTCTACTGCTTCAGTCAGGTAATGTCAGTGTGTAATAGCAGACTTTCAATCCAAAATGAGATGTCCACCATTTGAAAAAAGTTAACCACTACTCTTACCAAATGTTTGATGGCACACTAAATTCAAATGAATTGATAATATTTGAAGAATAGTTGTTAATTTAAGTCCTCGGTTGACCAAATAATATATAATATATAGTGTTTTGGAAAGGACGTCTTCATTTAACCTTTTTTTTTCAGTTGGATAATATCCAGTATTGATGCGTTCTTGCAGAAAAAGAAGGTGATGTTCAGAAGGCTTTAGGGGTCATTCTGGATATGCTGGACTACGCCTGTTGGAAGAGCAACGTGGACGTGTGGAACCGTTTGAAGACCATTATTCAAATATTAAAGTATGTATATGACATTTAATTTGTCTCGATTTCAAAAGAATTCGCATGGACATAATGAGCAGAGGGTTACTCATCCAGCACCAACAGAATGATGTATGTAACAGCGCTGAGCTCGTGACTGTAGGGTGTCACTCACTATCACTGCTGAGGTGCTGTTGAAAAAGGCATGTGTCTAGGTGGAATATGTAAAAAGACAAATTTCCTCGTAACATATATACATAAATGTAATCGTTGGAAAGTTGACTGCAGTTTTGACTGTATGTCATCAATGTGTTTTGAAGCCTATCCTTCTGTATATTTCTGTATAGAAGTGGAGGAGATTGGAAGGACATTGTCTCTGAAAAAATGGCAGCAAGGAAAGACTGGTGGCCTGCACTGCACTTCACAAGCCTCCATGCCAATAAAGACTCGGAGGAGAGCCTGGAGTTGATGGAAGTGAAGGCATCACTGACAGTAGTCCTTTGCCCAGGTAAGTAGGTGTACATATAGTAAAAAGCCTTCTGGAGCTAATGTCGTCTGTGATTGGAGGTGTCCACTTGCAGTAAGCAGTAAGCCACGAGAGGCCGTGCTTTACAGTGGATTACATTTTTTCTATAACAGCAAAGGGCCGTTGTTAGGCATAAGGCAAAGCAGGGTGGCTGATTACTTTTAACAGCGGTAACACACCATTGTATTTACCAAAAATAGAACGCAAATGTTTGATAAAGCTTTTGTTTTGAATTGATAATTATCAGTAGCTATATGTTTTTCTTTGGCTTAGTAATATAGTTCCTGAACAGTAGCTAAACAAAGTGGGTGCTAAGCATGCTAAACATGTCAGGCAGTTATTGGTCAGGGATTTAGAATCAGTGTGTGCGTACATTCAGGCTCCCATTGACTGCAATGGAGATTCAACAGTGCTTCTAAAATCCAGACTACTGGTTGTGTGTGTGTGTGTTGTTATTACATGACAGTAAAAGTTTAGCTTCTGAGATTGTGCAACATAATGACCAGTGCAGCAAACTAATCTTTTTGTCTGTCGGCCAAAGTGGCAGATGGATTCCACTTCCTCCATTTTACCAGCCAACTATGATTTTTCCAATGGATTCGAATATCTGCTGTTTACCTGACAGTGTGGCTGGTGAGCAGTCTTACCTGCCACAGACAAAGCTGGCTAGTGTTATTAAATGATCAAACTTAGCAATTATTCATTTTATTTATGATGGAAGTTACGAGGGATTAAGACTTGGGATCAGCATCCATGCTTTGCTTAGGCAGAAATGGCCAAACTGAACTCCTGTCAGCACTTTTGGAGTGTTATGGGGGCCAGCCCACATTTTGTTTCCTGAAACCTCGCAGGACTGAGTATCTTGCACAATTGTCACAATGCATGTCAACTTCCACTCTAACCCTGTGGTCACAATGCGAGCGCCCCAGTTGCATCTATGGAGTAGTTTCATGCAGCTTTTTTAAAGATAATTGTTGTGCCATCATTAGATAGACAGAAGTGAAGAGAGACAGGAAAGATTGGGAGAGAGAGAGGGATGGCATGTGACAAAGGTCCTGGGCCGAATACGAACCCAGGACGTCACGATCCGATTGGCCGTTGACGGCCGATGACCCCATAAAGTTCAGCCGACAAGTTTGTTGACCGTCAACACGTAGGCCGAGTTTCCCCGGTTGCTCAGCTCTATAGAACATGAATGAACTTCTGGTGACTTGTTGACCACGTTGCTCGCAGTGTGGACACGTGGTAAAGTTCTGCTGAGGTGATGGTGGACGGAAAAGTTGCCATGGGTAGATAGAAATGGATAAGGCCACTACTGTCTTTTAAATGAATGCACCAAGTTTTTGGAAGATTGGCCCATTGGTCAACTTACTTTTAAAGGGCAAATCAACACTAAATCACATAAGGCAGAAAAGTGTTGTTGCACTGCTCTCTATGGGTTGAAACTTTCAAGCATGTTTTGCCTTTGACAGCTGATGCAGAACACCTGCTTTGATATCACAGAGCAGTGCAACAACACGTTTCTGCCTTCTGTGATTTAGTGTTGATTTGCTCTTTAAGATAATGCTAGTCGCCTACTTTCACTTACCATAGTGTAAGCTAAAGAGTTAGCATGGAGCACCGGAGCTAATGATCTACCGGGGGACACATGGATGATTTTGGTGTCTTATTTTAATCTCTTAATAGGTCATTTGACCAACCGGCCAATCTCCCAAAAGCTTTCCTTTATTATATCTCCAGTGGTTTGAGAAAATATTGATTTGTTACATTGGAAATCATGAGATCAAGACCTGCCCCAATGGCAGCGTACCATAGTATAGCATAATTGTAGGCCCTGAGCTGAGCTAGTCTGAAAACAGTAAGAAGTGAGTTCTGAATTGAATGTGTAGGTCCTCATGCAAGTTTGCCATCCAGTTCATCGTTATCTTTCTTTTCACAGGCCAAAATCTTAACTACGCTGCTGGAAAGGTTATCAGTGGAGAGTGGACTTAAAAGAAGAACACGAAAGAAAAGATCAAAGCGTGGCTTCAAACGATCAAGAAAACGCCTGAAATACTGTCACGAATTGTGGCAGTAACCCTAGAAAAGCCCTCTTGATAAAGAGCACGAGTCTAACTGGCAGATGTGAGCTTCATAACAACACTTTTTACAAGGATGGAATGAAAATGTGTATATATATATATTTTTTTTAAATTTCTCCTTCATGTGTAGTGAATTGCAGTTTGAGCTTTATATCATCAAGGTATTCTACACTGTCCACTAGGTGGAGCTCTTGTTATGTATTTTTGTAATGAGTAGTCGGTGGATATGACTACTTCATTTTGACCGGAAACTGTACATAACTCTCTTAAGTTCACGATGGTAATGTTTCAGTAAATATTTAAACGGAAGCCCAATCTCATTCTGTCCTCAGCTGAACTTTGCCTGCACTGCGGATGAGCTGTAAGGTCACTAGTGATTGTACACCACACACACAGCCTAAGGGATTTTCTCTCTGTCAACTCACTGCCCACTCAACACTCAACACGGGCCTAACAGCAACATAAATGTGCACAAGTGTAAGTTAGTAGGACAGACCCTTGACATGGAGGCAGTAATCGTCTTATTAGAAATGAATGGGACAACAATGTAGTGCGTAGAAAGGTACTAAATTCCTTTTGCCTTTCAAGTGGCTAATCGCTTTATAATCTTGAAATCCTTACTCTCGTTGGGGGGTTGCAAGGAATTATACAGCCATAGAGGCAGAACAGTAGGATCACCTCCTTTTGCACAATCCACGTCTCAGTTGTTTCAGGGCTTAAAATCCTTTTATTGTCTCTTTCCCTTGGATTTAAAAGGTGCAGTCATCTTTTTCTCCTGGTCCGCCCTATTCCACGGAAAGAGCATGTAGTCCTAATATTCTGTAAACGTACATATCATATGTGTATGTCAATCTTTTATTTCACAAAGCTCTGACATTTCAGCAGGCCTTGTAGGAGAGAGGCTTATCCTTATTGATGCCTCCTATTCCATTTCTGTAAAGAGGGGATTTTATTGTCCTAAGCTAAGTTTCTAATGGTATCACAGGATGCTGGCCTACACACACTGTGCTCATTCTCCTGGGTCCTTTGCACTGAACCGTGGAATGAAGTCTTGCATGCAACAGCAATGCCAACTTAATAAGTGAAAGTGTTTGTAATGATTATGTTTCAGCTCGCCACAGTGTTGGCCACGCAGCGACTCAGTCAGGCGTACGTGTGTGTTGCTCTGCAGTCATTACATAAACCAAAGCGCTTGCCCGACTACAGGAGCAGCTGCACAAGGGACATGGGAATACATCACACATGTCATTTGACAATTCAAAACTCTGGGAACAATGAAGAGGAGCGGGTCAGGAACTGGTCACTGCTGTGATGGATTGTGTCACAACACTGTCCTGCTTCACATTAATACAGTTACAGACATTCACACTTGGGATTTGCACATTGCAAACATGGTGTTCTCCTGGTCACGTAAGCCCGATTGGAGTAATTGGGAGTTGGGTGCCTTGCTCTGGCAACCTTCCTGTGTGTCTGTGTGTGTGTGTGTGTGTGTCTTACACTGTATGTGAGGACCTCTTGTCCTTGCACCATGTGTGTTGGTATGTACTGTGATACTATATAAGTTACCAATATGTCTGCACCAATGCCACGAAAACAAATTCCTGTACATTTGTTGTACTTTGCAAATAACTTGATTTTGCTTCTGATTTGATAGTGAATGGGATGATTAAGAAGATCTGGTCAGTGGTTTTAAAACAGATCCTAGACAGGCCCTGGATATGTTATCAACAACTTTTAAGTTCACGGCTCTAATTGTGCCCCTGAAGGAACCGCTGATATTTTATACAGTATATTCTCATTAACGGTCCATCTTTGTAAGTTATAGAGCTCTGAGGTATCTTTCTCCTTGCTGCACCACTCGAACTATATGTTTTAATTATTCATTTCTAACATTGGGTGTCATGAAATCAGTAGGCCTATTTACAAGCTTTGGCATAACTAATACATTCCTTTTTAGTCAACTTTGAGGAAATATCAAGTTTCAATTGGAAACGTGTTTGTGTAAAAGCAAATATAACCTCTAGAGTAAAGTTTTATCCGATAGGTTGATGCTGGCAAGTTGCCTGCATGTTTTCATAATTCATAAACTCCAGCCTTATTTGAAGGTGGAAGTCAAATAAAATTTTTTTTTTTTAAAGCCTATGTTAACCACGCATCCTGGTAGGGATGGATGTTTAAACCCTCTATGCATTTTCCCATATAGAAATGAAAGATGAAGCCAGAGACAATTGTTTTCATCAAAACCCACTTTTGTCTCCTATATCCTATGTTGGTTTGCCTGAACTGGCTAGGTTCATGGGTTCAGTAGTACCTGTCATCATAATGTCAAACAGATTTAAGAAATTCTTAAAATACATTACCAACCGCATTTTTCCAGTTCACATACTGAATCAATATCCTGTGTAATCAAAATGTTTGTTGGATAAAGTAAGGCAGTTATCACTAAAATGATGCTGTTGATGGTTGACAAATTGAAAAAGAGACACTTCCCGGAACCTACATGACACTTGAGTTGACCATCCATCCATCCATCCATCCATTCATCCATCCATCCATCCATCCATCCATCCATCCATCCATCCATCCATCCATAATGAGTATTCAGTTCACTCTGCTTCAGTACTTAATTCATTTGTCAGATATTACAGTGAAGATGAACGAGGACAGTGAGGGAGGTAAACTGTAGCAGCATAGCATATAAGCTTGAATTCATACACATGCAGTCAAAGTACACTAAGGCCCCCAGACAAATGCACAAATCCACCCCAAAATGGGTCAAACCAAACTGCTGTACAGGCAATTACAGTATTTTCAGACTCAGCTTGGTGGTCAAAAACGGAGGGGTGCCAACACTTATGATTTAACGCTGCTCTATGTAGTTCTAGGAGGAAAAATGAACCTCTGATGTGTCAAAAAAAAAAGTGTAATTTATCTTAAGCAGTGAATAAATGAAGGGGATAAGTGGAATATGGTTGGTTTGAAGGTAGAGATGAACCCGGCTGTGGTGGTCCCACTCTCCCACCATGTTGACAACACAAAGAAGTATCCTCTAGGTTAACTGTTAGTTCACTTTGCTTCACCAGGTTATGTTTTGGGATGTGTGATGACATTTGAAGTTCTAAACACTAGATTTTTCTATGAGTCATTTATATCTTACCAAAGCTACATATGTAGTGCGGCTTTAATTCTTTTCAGAGATCAAGGACCTGGCTTGTTTGGGTTTTGTTTTGTCCCAGGCGGTAGTCAGGGAATTAAACTGTATATATGTTGCATTATCCTGCCGGAAAACTGTCACCGTCAACCTCAGAGGTAGATGTCATCACCTGTGACGGATCACAGTCCTTACTTGAGCCGTCAGCCCCTTATTGTTCTTTGCCTGTTCAGGCAACAGCAGGCGGCAGCGTGGCCTCGTTGTTAACAAGCCCGTCTTGTAACTGGAAGGTTGTGGGTTTGGTTCCCCGCAGCATCCACATGTCCTTGATGAAGACATTGAGCCCTTACCAGCTCACTCATTGTAGATGGAATATTAAAATTAACTGAATTTATTGTGTTCTTTGCAGGAAATTCTTTATGCATCATGAGGTATGATGGACCAAGAGTAACTTATGGTACACAAAGGGTTCATAATGTGGACATCCAGACACTATAACATATAATACAATACATACAAACACCATGCAATACATAGAAAACACAATACATGTGACCAAGTACATAGCCTACATAGCCATTGGCTCATCAATAGCTTTGCTTTGTGGATTGTGCTGTGATAAACTTTGTAGATCACTGTCAGTGTTTTTCTCCAAATGGCGAAAGTGAAGAAATGATAGACCTGCGTAACCCTTATTTTACTAAGCTTGTTGACTAAGAAAGAACCCATTCGTTTTTACAGCGCCGGCCTGGGAGAATAGTTGCAGGGCGGAGGGAGGGTTGCACATTCACAAGCTGCCGAGTACAACCACAGTCTCGCACTACTTGGTCACTGAGCAGCTCCGCTGGTTCCACCGGCTTGATTAGTGATCAGTAGGCTAGGCAATAGACTAGTCTTGTAAAATCCTGACCCTACCCTTTCATCTGGGAATGCACCCCGAGGTTGTTGGGGCACAGAGACTACGGGGCTACTGTAAAATCTGTCAGGTTCAAAAACATTTTCTTTGGGGGGGTCTTCTCTCGACTCTAACAGCCCTTGTTCAACCTGTTCTAGCTCAGGGAGGAACTTACTGATGTCTTTGCCCTATCCCCACTGTGAACTGACATGCATAATAACTATTTGTGTTATTAATCACTGGTGCAAAGAAAAACTGAGAAAGAAAAACATGAATAATGTAGGGAGAGATGTTTTAATTTAATGCCTGACGTGGTAAGGCCCTAGACATTTCTTTGTTGTTT
>OMLI01035887.1:0-11144 GCA_900302605.1 Rondeletia loricata
TTCTCTTCTCTTCTCTTCTCTTCTCTTCTCTTCTCTTCTCTTCTCTTCTCTTCTCTTCTCTTCTCTTCTCTTCTCTTCTCTTCTCTTCTCTTCTCTTCTTCCTATTTCTCTCTGTGTCTCCCTCTCTGTCACTGTCTCAGGCAGAGAGCCCAACCAGCTACTTACAGATTCTGTTTACATCTACAGCAACACAGTTGGTGAAGCTTACTGTGCTAAAATAAATACACAGTAGAAAAACACACACACACACACAAAACCACTCCTCACCTCGGCAGTAGCCATCCATCTCCTCGTGCCCAGTACTACAGACGCAGCGGCCCAGAGGTACCAACCAGTCTCCATCGGCACCACAGTACAATTTGGGCGTGTCCCTCTCTTCTGCATTCTCCACACATGCACCCCGCACTTCCACCAGAGAGGATGAGTCCAGGCGGGGCACTGTGTCAGGGAAGGCCGCCAGGTTCCGTAAAGTCGATGGGCAGCGCTTGTAGAACACCTTAAGTGTTAAAGTAACAATGTAAAATAGAGCTGAAATAGTAAGTTTAAACATTCACATGAATTTAGATTTTCTATTCTCGTGAATTAAATGAAAGGATATAAAATGTATGGTTGTAGTTAATGCAAACTTACATTCACACCAGTTGGTTCACTGACCTTGACAGACACTAGAGCAATGCAAGCGCCCACATCCTGGAAGGCCAGGTAGAAGCCCTTTCGGGTCACTGGCCCCACTTCCCTGACCTCGGTATTGAGGCGCAGAACACGATCTCCAAGGTCTGTCTGCGTAAAGCTCTCATCTGCTGCAATGGTGTCCACCTTAGAGGCATCAATGTGCACATTATTAGCAGAATCCGTTGACATTACATGATCAGAGTGGTACAACAGAGAGCTTCAGAGATATGGATCTTCCCCTACCTTGGCGTAGTCAGCAGGGCGGAAGCGTGTCCCTGCGGGGAGTGGTTCATCTGTCTGCAGGTAGAAGAGGTTGAAGGTTTCCTTACAGGTGCCAGAAACCCAGGGAATAGAGTTGCAGTCTCTCAGTGTGAAACGCAGCTCCACGTATACCTGAGTGAACAGAAATGACAAACTTATTTGACATTACAAGCCCATTTCAAAACACAAGGATATTAAAGAATTGTCAGTCTGGTCTACATCGTATTGCATGATTGGAATCCATCTTTAGCATGTAACCCATTTAGCCTCATACTTGTGTTGGAGATATTAATTATATTTATTATAATAATAATCATTGTAAAAATAAATATTATTAAAACAGAGTATAAGTGTTTCAACAATCAATAGTGCTTTAGCTTTAACAATCATAATACTTTAACAATCAATTAAAAGCAAACATCATACTCATAAAATAAATTAAAACAAGAAAAAACAAGAAGACAGCACAAGATAAAACGATAAGAATAAAGCATATAGCTTGGGGCCAGACCTAACTGTACTTTAAAAGTACTAAAGTCTTAAAATCAATTCTAAACCTAACCAGTGAAGAGATGGCAGAATTTGATTGATACCAGAATATAGAGAGCTACAGTAATGAGAGTTACATAAATAGTATAAATGACTTTCTCCAGATTACTTACTGATAAAAATGGCTTAATGGTGGAAATTGTTCTCAACTCAAAGGAGCAAGACTGCACCACTCTCTTGTTTATCAAAGCTTAAGTCAGCATAAAAAAAGTATTCCCAAATGTCTGGCAGCTGGCCTCACATTGGCTGACAGCGTGTCTAATTCATTATGAAATAATTAAAATGTGCTCGGGGGTCCAAATAAAACGATTTCTGATTTGTTTTCATTCAGTGGCAGAAACCTTTGTGTGGTCCAGCACTTTATATCACTGAGGCATTCCTTGAGAGTGGCTAAGCCATTCGAGTCACTGGGTTTCAGGGGTAGATATCTTCATAGCAATGCAATATTGTGTTTACGGATGATATGGCCAAGTGGGAGCATGTCAATGGAAAACAGGATGGGGCCCAAAATGTAACCTTGAGGAACTCCGCAGGTAATGTGTGCTGTAGAAGAAGAGGAGTTTCCTTTAGTGATGGAGAATGTTCTATGTGAGACGTATGAGCTGAACCAGTTAAGTCCTGTGATTTTGATGCCAACCCAGAATTAAAATTAAAATTGTATGTATCTACAGTAGTGGTTATCAACCATTCAATCTTTGAGATATTCCAAGTAGATCTTAAAGGACAAGTCCAGTGTAATTGGAGTTTTTGGTCATTTCATGCATTCCCTTACTGTTTTACATCACTGTAGATCATTTTCCAGTGCTTTTATCACATTATGAGATATTTGATCATTTTCCCTCGTCTTAGTTATAAGTAAATAAGTAAATATTTTGAAATAAACACTGTCTAAATATTACAAGGTACTCTCAGTAAAGAAGAGTGTGCCAATTGTAAGCTGTAATTGTGTAAAATCAAGCTTTATTTTCTGTTTAATTTTATGGACTATAGCTGGTGGAAGCGATTGGTTTGTCTTTTGGTTTGAATGGGTTGTGATTGACAGAAGGCGGGTGTTTTATTTTGGAGAGGAAAACATGGAAATCAGAGAAGCAAGAAATAGAAAGCAGAAGTACGACACCCCCTCCTGGTATTCACGAATGCACGCATTAATATGAAATCAAAATGTAAAAGTTTATAGCCTGATATTACCGTTCTGATGCAACTTTTGCTAAATGTGATTGTTGGCTTCTCATTCACAGTGATGGATTACCTTTATCAACCAAATTAGAAGTCTCCGGAGTTGTTTTCTATGCCATTTGAAATTTAATGGGAGTGAATGAGCCCAAGAGGTATGGCAAAACTGATTAAAAAATATATTTCGTGGCACATGCATGTAAAAACGGTCACAATTAACATTAAACACAAATACATAAATTATCTCTGTTTCATTTTGTATCACATTAAAGCAAGTATGTTGCTGGTTTAGCAGTAGGCTCACAGTAGAAAAAGTTTGGCCAACCAGGTTGTTACATCAAGATCAATGTGAAACGTCATAACTGGCTACTTGGAAACAAGGTTAATACTCATAATGCTGTGTTTCTTAGCTAGCTGTTCAGCAGCTATGGCAGAGGCTCCACAAAAGAAAGCAAAAACCTACTATTTCAACCCAGAGTGGGAAGAATAAAAAATTTTCACCTTAGTCAAAGACAAGTGTGTATGCATGTTATGTCACCAAAGTCAACTGCTGTCTAAAAGAAGAAATCTGGAGCGGCAAGACAACACCAACCACCAGAGGTTCAAGGATGAAGGAGCGCCATTTGTGCAAGGAAAGTCGAGGAGCTGAAATCGGGGTTGAGGGCTCCGTGGTTGTTTTTCACAAAACCAACAGCTCAAAGTAAGGCAGCCACAGAGGCATCATTTCATGTAAGCAACCTTTTGGCTATAAACACAAGAAGCCTTTTACGAATGACTATTTAAGCAAAGAGGCAAAAACCATTACTGCAGACACTCTTTTCCAGGGTTTCAAAAAGAAAACAGACATCAAAACCATACTGGGTAGTGTACCGCTGGGCCCTAGCTGTCACAGTCACAAGGAGGGCCGAGGCATTATCAGAGGAGCACTCTGAATGTTTTTCACTATAGTTCCATGAATCTGTGGATATAATGAACTTGTATTTGTAAGAATGGCTTTCCAGGATTCTAACTTTAACATTTTTGCATTTGAAAGGGAAAAAACAGAGGTGAGGATATTTACGAGTTCCAATGGTATGTACAGTATGTATGAAAATGACATTCCCATTCATAAACTGGTGGCTATCGCCACAGACAGTGCACCAGCAATGCAGTGTGTGACCTGGGTTTATATGTGCCATAGTGACACTTTGTGATTCATCAACAGTTCTTGTGGTTAAACTGGTTAACTCCATTTGGGCACTGTTTATTTAAGTTGCTATTGTATTATGGGGACCTACTCCTCCATGTTGGGTGGTTGAGTCGTGGTAAGGTGCTGCAGCAGTTTGTTGACTTGCTGCCTGAGATCAATACTTTTTTGTCGATTAGGAATGAGGAGCATGAGGAACTGTGTGATGATGCATGGCTACTGGACTTGAGGTTTCTGACAGGCCTGACAGCAAAACTGAACACGCTCAACTACTGTACGAGCTGCAGGGGAGAGACAGGGACCTGCCTCATATGATAAGCACCCACAAGCTGGCGATGCTAACAAGTGAAACGTTTGTTGCTTCTTGTTTGCTTGTTGCCTGTTAAAAGCTGGACTAACCAGAAAACTGACGTAATACATCATGTTGAACAACACATGTATTGCAGTTTTTCCTAACATACAGTGTAATAGCAAAAATGAAATGACTGCCATTGACAGCAATCATGTTCATTCCAGCCCTATTTCAATCATTTATATATAAGCCAGTTTAATAAAAGACTGAGGAATTAAGGCAATGATACATGGGCAACTTTTTGAGTTGAGTTGCCAATGTAACGTTGTCTGAAGAGCAAGTATGTGTGATGTTGTCCAGACCCTCTGTGCAGCCTGCCGCTGGATCCATCCAGAGCGTAGCCAGTTGTTCTGGTTCGGCTCCATCACGTGGCAAACCTGGAAGGTGTGGATGGGTCGGTTCTGCTCATCCATCTCTGTGATAGCATCCCACTGTTACCAGACATAGGAGTGGAGCAATGAAGGAGAGAGAAGAGGGTGAGCACGGGGGAGATGAAAAGGCGATCATATTGATATGGTGTTCTTAAATATACATTACAGCATGCACTGTATAATGAAGAAACTAAATAACCCTATACTATGGTGTAGGAAAAATACCAATGAGTAGAAATAAATGATTGGGACTCAAGTAATGGAGACAACACCATGTTTCCTTCTCTCGTAACACTGCAAGAAAATGTTGGTCACACAAAGAAATCAAACGTAACAAAATGTTAATGAATGTAGAGGCACATAGCTTTGGCATATAAACTTGCTCGATACATTCCTTGGCTTTTGCACATATGTCCAAGTATATGTCCAGACACTAGTACCTGTATCAATGCCGTATAATTAATATTTATGTATTTAGAGCCAGCAGTGTTAACCTCCTCAGCTTTTTCATTATACAATTTAAACAAGCTCTCTTCACAGTTCAGACTTCTCTCTGCTGTGACTCTTAAATGACTAATGATATGCTGCAGGATGCTGAATTTATTGACATTTTAAATCTTTGTCAGTTTTGGTTGGTTATATAATATTTCATCGGAGGGTGTTAGTTAGCACAGAACTTGTCAACCTGACCTATGGAAATCAAATGTTTGGCTGAAAACAAGGGTAGGCAATTGGAAAAGATGCATCTGCAAGAACAATATTAAATTGAAATATAACCTGCAAGAGTTACGTTAGATAATTAAGCCTAAGTAATTAACATTAGCCATAGGGTACGGTTAGCTTAACTCTTTAGCTTGTTAGCATAACAGTACTACTGGTGCAAGGTTTGAGCCTCTGGCATATGTAACATTTTCATGCCAAACAGCTACACCATTTAGCTCACTAGTGAAGATGACTCTTTCATTTTTCAGCTGGGCATGTATGCAGTGATCACTGTATCATCCATTCATCATTTTACAGAGGCATGTCACCCATATTACAACTCTATTTGGTTCAAGGCTTCAAGGCAATTTTCCCTCCAAGGAAGATTTTCTCTATGGATTATATATTTTCAGATATTTAATTTGAATTCTTGATGAACCCATTCACTCTATTAATACACTTCACAATAAAATATAATAATATAAAATAATAAATAATAAACTTGAAAACTAAATTTTGCCCACATTATACACCCATTGAGGCCTAAGGACATGGTAAGTTTTCATATGCATCATTTCACAGAGCTCTTTTTAAGACTACATGGAATAAATGTCCTCTGGATGACTTGAAGTACATTAACTCAAGATCTCTCAAACCAAAGGAATGTATGCATGACTGTTTACAGTTTTAGGAAATATGTGGGCTTATGTGCAAAAAAATTGGCTTTGTTATTTGGTGAAGTGATTCTCTAAGAAAGGCAGTCACAGTGTCTGGATGAGGTGCGGTGTTGAAGATGGCCAAAAGCTATGGCTAACAAAGTCTGGTAGACGCGAGAGCAAACCAAGACCAGAAAGCTCAGCAAAGTGAGGATTCTGCCAGTAACTTACATCTTACAACTGCAAAATCATTTGCAAATGAGTTAAATAAGTTAATGGTCAAATCTGTCTACATCTACAAGACTTGTAGAAATCACAAAGCCCTATCTGCATATTTGGTCTATGATCCTATTGTATTGTTCAAATAAAATTATATTGAATTTGATTCTTTGGTACAGGTAATAACTATATTTTTGTGTATTTCACACTAGTTTTGTTTTTAAAACTAGCTCAATTGACTGTTAGGCGTGTAGCTGCAAGTAATAGCATGGTGTTGATGGTGGGGAGTGAGAATACTGTGTGCACACAATTTATTGATTTTTATAGTAGAGACGTAGGCAATGATTTGTAATGAGTTTATACTCTGGACCTCAGAGGGAGCAGCGTACGAACTTGATGGGTCTGGGTGTTTTTAGGGATTTACTGAAAAGTAATTCTGTATGGAAACATCCAGCCAAGGGTATGTATTGTAT
Organism: Rondeletia loricata; assembly: GCA_900302605.1. Lineage (NCBI taxonomy): Eukaryota > Metazoa > Chordata > Actinopteri > Beryciformes > Rondeletiidae > Rondeletia > Rondeletia loricata. The sequence goes on from OMLI01035887.1 coordinate 6,615, forward strand.
TAATACGTATTAGGTTGGAGGTAAATAGCTATGTGGTAGTTTGGAGATTACAATACATGATGCACCCATGAATGGACATAAATGGAGTTGTTCCATGAAATGTTCAACCTGTGCACATACTTTTTCATGCAGTGAAACTTTATTTGTCTACAGAAACACAGCCTTAGAGAGACACTGAGTTAGTCTTGCTAATGTTTTCACAGTTGTTACATCACCCAGATCCTCTCATTTGTCTGCTCTGCTTTAAAGGTCTGATGATCAGAGGCTCAAAACCCCTAACATTTATTGACAGAACTTGTTCTTTCTCACTACCCCTGTGGCATTTCACAGGCTGCTGAATTTGTGGCAATTTAATAGCCAGACACTTAATGATCACTCAAGAACATAAGATAAATGGGAGTTGTAGCAGATCTTGGATGCTTGAGCCCTATGCAAGATCAAAGTATATGTGCTTAGTTGCTTAGTTGAAAGACATGGTCTGGTGCCCGAGGTAGAGCAACCTATAGCATGGGAAATCTCATGTGTGAATGACACTGAATTATGCTGCAAATATGTTCTGAGAAAAAATAAACTATGTCACTGATTATTTTGTCTTTGGTCATGAGGGGAATAGTGTAGATCAAATTCAACTGTGGGAGTTGAGATGCTAAATCCCATCCAAAAGGATTCAGATTTATCACAAATACTATCCAACATATAGGCACGCACGTGTGCACACACACACGCTCGTGTGCACAAACACACACACACACACACACACACACACACACACACACACACAAACAGAACTAGTTGAGTCTTGGAGGAAATTGAAATAACTGAGGTGGAGTGTTCTCAAATATAAATTATTGAATACACCTTAACCTTGAGTGGAGTGTGCGAATGCAATTAATCTTATAGTAATTAAGCTATCTAAATTAGCTCTATGAGACACCCAAGGGGTAAAAAGATTAATCAATCATAATCACTCCCTCTTTCATGTGGAACTCCAGACACCCATTGCTATGCCTGTGCCTTAATGATGTTCAGTGAAATCTGGGGTGGTATATAATGATGCAACTGTCGGCCATGAGAAATATTCAAGGTGAATGAGCAAAATCTCAAAACCTAAGCAACAACTTGGTAAAGCTTCTGTATATTCAGTTTGTAATTTGCTCAATATGTTAGTGTAAACATATTTTAACTATATTGGTAACACGTTATGCATACATTAAGTAAGTATTAAGTATAATTAACTAAATAACTATATTATCTAAATGTATACCTAATCATAATGTGATATATATGTGATTATTAACTAATTATTTTTCATAATGCCCTATATCACTACCAGACTACCTTAAAGCTGAGATGGGACCATTCCTAAACTGTGTCATGATGAGACATAACATATAACCCTGGTATGAGCTACTGGCATATACATGATTATAACACATTTTAATGAATTGTGTCATTAATACTACAACTCAATTATTTTGTTTCATTTAATGAAATCTAAAATTCAAATGGTCATTCTGTGGTGGTAATCAATACAAATGTGAGAGGCCAACTACTACGGTACACTACTGCAAGGCCACTGCAAGGCTTTGTCATTCATCCTGTCTTTCCTGACATTTTATGCTATAATGTCCAATAAAGCAGAAATGCTGTAGCAATCACAGGAAACTGTAACCTTGAGCAAGACATCTACTTTTGATGTGAGAAGACTTTAAAGATGTGATTAAAGATGTGACTTGGTATACACCAAGTGAAGTCACATATGTAACGGGATTATACTGCATATTCTGGCATTTCCACGTCCTCCTTACTGAGCTAAAAACACAAACATATTTTAAGAAGGCTGGGTTCCTGGTTTGCATAACATCAGTCTTATAACTAAGTGGAGTTCCATTATGCATATAAACAAGAGAAAATGGTGATTTGTCACTGGTGTGTGCCACAGTGCTCTAAAATGCACCCTAGGGATGTGCTATGGTTCAGAGTACAGAAAACAAAATGCAAACCCTAGTTTGAAAGATGGCCATGCTCTCAGAGGCAATCAGATACAGTATGCACCTACTAATCTCTCTGCCTATAGCCCTGAGCTCAGCAGACTATCAGGAGCCAGGTTTTGAGCACAAGACATAACAAGGATATCCAACAGAACGGATTAATATATTGAACTCATATTGATATAGCAATATGAAAGAATGAAGGGGGGAAGGGGGGAAGGGGGGACCTCGAAAAACAGCTTTTAACTTTGTACATTGTACCTTATTTCAACTGACACTTTAATCTGAATGTTAATTAAACAACGTACCGCCAGCCCATCTCAGGGCTAACAGAGATAGACAGACAATCACTCACACTCATATTCTATACCTACGGGCAATTTGGAGTCTCCAATCCACCTGACTTGCATGTCTGTGGAGATGTGGAGGGAAACCGGAGCACCCCGAGGAAACCCACGTGAACTCGCAAACTCCACACAGAAAGGGCCTTCTTGTTGTGAGGCAACAGTGCTGACCAGTGAGCCAGCATGCTGCCCTGCTGCATATTCTGCAACAGGGTTTATAGTAAATGTGGCCTTAATTTTGAGAAGCACCAGCACTAACAATACCACTGGTGTGAGATAGAGGCTCAACTAACTAACTTCCATTCCCTCACTGAGTCATGGCCAGGTAGTCCTTGGCCTCACTATTGACCTCAGAAGGGGAAGACAGTGTATTAACCTCAGAAAGGGCCATTGCCTCCAGGTCCATCATATCACATCCTGTTACGGGTGATTCCCTCTTGAATACTTGAATACTGTCTGTCAACAGCAGGCATGTTGACCATTGGATGTTCCTTCAGAGGTACTGTGTTGACCTCAGGAAGGACTTTCAGTTCCATCTGGGAAGGAATTGTTGTATCAGCAATAACTCTGTGGCAAGATCTTGGCCTGAACCTGTGCAGTGGTTAATCTAACTCAAAGATGGATGCCTGTAGCTCTGTGCTTATTAGAGATATAGCCTTGTCAGAAAGGGCCTCCTGGTGAGGTTTGGTTCGCTTTTCCAACTGAAATTCAGTCACATAATACTGTAATCCTGAGAGTTGGCCTGTGGGGAAGTCTTGTCCTCAACTCTCTGTGACAGATTCACCATGACAGTGTCTGTATGGAGCTCAGGTTTTAGTGGAGAGGTGGTGTCTTCTTGGCGAACCGCCTTGGTTGCCACTGTGGTTGTGTTCATCACTGAGGATAACCGCTGAGGCTCTGTGATTATCATTGCAAGGATGTCATCCTCATACAGGGCTTCACAAAGAAGTTGAACCTCCTCTTCTGTAAGGAGCAGTGTGGCCTTCATTGGAGCTAAACTCATATCAGGAAGAGTCTTTATAGTTTCTTCCATCTCCATAGTTCTGGTGACCACCGTAGGAAAGATGTTCCGATGTTGTTCCTCAAACCTAGTATATCCACAGGATGGATGCTCATCTGGCTAACTAGCTGCAGCTCTTGGCTGGCTTTCAATGGAGAGACGGTAGGCTAAAAAGGAGAATCATTGAGGACTTCTTTCTTATCGCTTAGTAGACGACTGTTCACCACTTGAAGAGTCTCAGAGAGGACTTCTGCCTCATCCTGCTTTGAATGCATCTTCAAATTGGTGATGCCTGCTTGTGGCTGCCGATCACGGACTTCAGAGAGAGCCTCTTTCTCCAATACTTTCTACAATACTGCTGACAGTATGCGTCTTTGTCTGTACCATGAAATACCCATAATCACAGTAAAGAACATCCTCAGGGGTATTTTGCTTTTAGAGAATGGTTACCAATGCATGTGAACCAATGCATGTGAAAAGTTTTCTTCAGTTGTACTGTATGTATACTGTATACTGTATGTAGATAAACATAAAAAAACGGGAAGAAATAAGACAGATCACTAACTACCTCCCTGGTTACCACAAAAGTTGGCATAGCAACATTTATGGGAATTATCAGCATGGTTGGAATGCAACGTTGCCCATTCAGTTTGCTTGGCTGAAATTACATGTTGAATAAATGTGGCTTATCTATTTTTCATGAATAAATATATTAACTACAGCAAGCTCATGGTCCCTTTGGATTCAACACAACAAATCACCAGACAGCATGCCAAACCACACATTCTTCATTAGTATTGATGTGGCCTAGCAAATTTATGTTTTAACAATAATTGGAGGAGTTGTTGGAGGATGTCATGAACAGAAAACTTTCCCATTTCTTGTTCAAGGCTGTCCATGTCCAAAATTCAGTTACACAAAATCAATGGACCAAGTGCTTACAGATGGCAACCTCCTGGTTCGACAACATTGCTGTCTGCCAAACGGTCAAAGAAGCTGCATGAATCCTGATAGAAATAACGGCAATTACAGTATAAGGTACTCAAAGAAACAAACACACACACACACACACACACACACACACACACACACACACACACACACACACACACACACACACACACACACACACACACACACACACACACACACACACACACACACACAGACACACACCCCTACATAACAGACATTC
>OMLI01035889.1:9989-24344 GCA_900302605.1 Rondeletia loricata
AGGGAGGTGGTGGGTTGGGAGGAGAGCAGAGGAGCCTGATAGCGTGGACAGGTTGATGAGAGAGCATCTCTGTTTCAGTGGATGAGGAGGTTGATAGAGGAACGGGAAAAGGAATGTCTGACTGTGGATTAGAGGGGATGACGGATACATGGGAATAGGATTGACAGGGTTGTCATTCACGGCTGCTTCTCTGTCTGCATCATGGGTCAGGCAGGATGGGAGGGCACATTGCCACATAGGCTTGTCATGTGGCAGAATTTCTCATCTTCTGACATGAAAATAGTATTTTTCAACTTAGTTATACAAATGTGTACGCAATATACTGACGATGAAAGGTAACACAATGTATTGTCATAATGTAATCCCTGCAACTTTAGATGTATAGAGAGACAATTTAGCTCTTTTCATCTCTCACACGGCTGTTCAAATCTTCCACATAAGTCACATAGCTGTCAAGTCGCAAGGTGAAAACATAACACAGTATCACTGACACTGTTAAGGTGCCACATACGGTGGAATGAAGTAAAGGCTGTTATCTGTTTTACCTGAGAGCCTAATTCAGCCACAAACCTTTATTATCACATTGCAAATTGGAAATATATCATGTTCATCAGCCGTTAGCGCCATTCATTGTGGCAGCCGCATTTACAACCATTTCACATATAAACATATATTATATAAATAAGACAATTAGGTGGATAACCTTGAGAGGGCTCTCAGCATCCTGTTATTTATGATAGCCATCCACCGTAATTACACATTGATTGAGTCTCCTGACAAATAAAAGGGTCGAATAAGAGGTAGGAGGCCCTTCTCTCTCTCTCTCTCTCTCTCCCCATCTTTCTTTCCCCATTATAATGAATGAGTGTTAGGTGCCACTGCTATCTTCTGGTCTTAGACGACCCTTGCAAAGTGAGAGAGAAGGGGGAGCTGGAGAGGGGGAGTGGGTCAGGGAGAACTGATGAGTGGAAATAGAAACGATATTTCACTACCACCTCATGTCATTAGTTACAGATACATCGTGACAAGACAGCGGTAGCGGATAAATCTGATACTGAGGTGACAACAGGAACTAATAGGAGTTTGATGGTTAACTAGCAGCCTGGATTTATTAAACTCCAAGAAAACCAGCTGCCTATTCACACCCCGAGCTCATTAACTATGTGGAAAAACTAACCAGAAAATGCCATTGTAATAGAGAAACTCGGCAAAAACAAACACATGAGTGTGTAATGATTGATCTTAAGCTGTAATCTTAATTAATTCTTCTTTCTATTTATTCCTGTCCTTTTTATTTATTTTGGTCCTTTGTTTTATTTATTTTAATTTCATATGTTGCCCTATTTCTTCTGTTTTTATCTGAAGTGCTTTGTAAACTCTGTGTATAGATAAGTGCTTTATTATTATTATTTATATTATTATTATTATTATTATTATGCAGGCTCAGACTATTGCAGTATGTGGTAATTCCTCAAAATACCTTTTAATAATGTGAAACAGATATCATTTATAGCTTTATATGGAAACAAAAGGATTGGTTATTGTTCAGCATGTCATTGGGTTATTGCTTTCAGCCACTGGCTGAGAAATTTTAATATAAAGGGTTTACCAAATGGACCTGTAATGACCCCTGTATCAACATTACTACAGTAGATGAAAAGCTTATATGTTCAAAAATGAATTGGAAAACAATTTGAAACCAAAAAACTGTAATATCATGTTGGAATTTTATAAAAAACGGTATACGTCAGAGCTTGACCCCACTTCTGAACACCATCTTTGAAACAGGAGGATAGGGATATACTGTGTAGGCCAGTTAATAAAGGAGAATTACTTGAAACCATCCAGTCCCTACAGAGCAGTAAAGTGCCAGGACCAGATGGCTTTGGGCCAGAAATTTACAAAAAAATGTGCTAAGCTGGATAGCAGTGCCATTACTACGCATGTATACAGAGACCTTTGAGAGGGGACGTCTTCCTCCAACCCTATACACAGCAAACATTTCTCTTATTCTCAAGAAAGGCAGACCAGCTGATCTATGTGGATCATATAGGCCGATCAGCTTAATACATGTAGACAGTAAATTGCTCTCCAAGCTTCTTGCAAGAAGATTAGAGACACTGTTGCATAAAGTAATCAACCCAGATCAGACTGGGTTTATAAGAAATATACAGTATATATCATATACAAATATGCATAAACTGTTAAATGTCATCCAGCATGCAAGTGAGACAGAGTGAAGGATTAGTCATCTCGCTTGATGCCGAACAGGCATTTGACAGGATAGAATGGCCTTATTTAAGTCTTTAAGTCTTTGGAGAAATTTGGTATGGGTGAAGTTTTTATGAAATGGGTCAAACGTATATATAACTCACCTAGTGCTAGTGTGGTGGTTAATGGTACCTGCTCTCCACCTTTTCAGCTAGGCAGATCCACACGCCAGGAGGATCTCCTTTCACCTTTACTGTTTGCAGCAGCCATTGAACCGCTCGCAGAGGCGATCAGAAACAGCCCTGATGTATCATATGGATGGACCTTCCTATCTCAAGGATTGGTAGAGTCAGCCTGATTAAGATGGACATTCTTCCACGCTTACTCTAGCCACTGCAAATGCTCCCTCTGTGGATCTGTGGATAGAATCCGGGGAAGAAGGAGGAAGTAAACAAGTCGCCATTACTGCGGTGGCATCTCACTACTACACCCGAGTAATAACATTGTTTTGTGTATGTGAACGATGTCTAGGAGATCAGGTAGAACCTGTGCTGTTCTCGGCTGCTCCAACAGTAGTGGCAAACTTCAACTTTGGAAAAACCGAATGCGAAATCCACAAGCTTTTATTGCATGAAGAATGGCCCTGTCTTAGACCAGACTCTCTACATAGGTTTCCTGGCCGTACAAGAGCAAGACATTCGCCAGCAGTGGATCAAAAACAGAAAGGACTTTGTTCCCAATAATCATAGCACGGTATGTTTTGATTAGTCAATTCTTCTTTTCACTGTTATTCACAAAAATTATGACTAGTGTCGCGTAAAAACATAGTTCTATGTTCCAATTGTTGAGTATAAAAATAATTCTATGTCTCTGAAAGTATTCCAATTGTTCTAAGTCCTCCAATAACTCTAAGTGTTGGATATTCCTCAGTCTTTGAAGAAAAGCACTGGATTCCGGCAGAGTCTGATGTGAATAATTTATTGCATGTTAGCAGATACAGACAGGTTAAGCATGAGTAAATCCCGGGATAGACTGGCTTTCCATGTGCTGGGCTCTGATTTATATACCCTATGAGCTCCTCCCTTCTACCATAAACCACAACCCTTTTTTTTTTTAAAGCTACCAATTGAATACCTGTATTCTACTGGTGGGAAGTCCCTGAGAGTTGCCCTTTAAAATTGATGTCTCAGCGATTTCCCGTTCTTGGCAGAGTCTAAGGGAGGGCTATCTGCTCGTTCTCAAGGCCGTTTGTTCTCTGTGTTACTTCAGTTCATTTCTCAGTATTTTTCCATTCAGTTGCTTCATAAGCAATGTCTCTTCCTGGACAATACACCCTTATTCACGAATCTCCACCTAGTGGTTTTTTTTTCAAGGTTAATTCTGGCCCAAATACATGGCCTAATGCAAGATGTGATTAGTTCTATCTTTATAAAGTGGTTTAAATATAACCACAACACTAGCATGCTGCCTAGCCCAGCCTAGCATGATGACAAAAGTACCACTGCTTAGCTATGTATGGGTTGTAACTTGTGGAATGCCAATTTTAATGAAATCAAACAAAAATGTCCATACTGTAATGCAAAATATTTTAGGTAGTATTGTTAAGTTCAACTGTGTTATGTGTTATTCGCTATGTATCTTCATTATTCTTTCCCTCTCTTTAGGTGTGCGGATTGCACTTCCAAGATGGTAAGCCAAGAAAGAACACCCATGCCCAGTATATGGGATATTTGATTTGAGCTTCATGTAAGTTTGATTCAATTTTTCCTGGATTTTTGTACCATAGTTTGTATTCATTTTTGTATTAAAATTGAATTTAAATGATTTCAAAATTATTGTTGTTTCATATAATTGTTTTTGCTTTGAATATGTTATATTATAGTTTTTGAAAAGCGTAAGTGCATTTTCTGTGTGTGTGACTTTTCTCTGTTTTGTGTTTCCACAGGGGATAATGTCATCTGGTAGAGCTCCTCCAAAGAGAAGATGTCTTGAGCCCTTGATGCCCAACACACCATGTGCTGAACCTGAAGTTATGGAACTCGATGTAGATGTGAATGTCAAGGATTTGGATAATAAGTGTGATGTTGGCATCCAGTGGCCAGATACTGCAGACCACAGCTATGGTTCTAAGAAGTCATCGAAAGACAGTGCGACGCAGACTGATCCTGCACCATCAGTGTCAGCCTATGACTTGGATGACAGTGAGTCAAAGTTTTTCACGGGCATAGGCATTAACAGTTTCTGGCAACTTTTGAGTGCCCATTGTGGCTTTTCTCCCACAGCCAAGGAAAATCACGTTGGCAATCCACCAACAACTGCTGCTTGTCCTGATGAGGCTCTGTCTCGGTTTGACGTTTACAGACTTAGGAAATCGGTTTGGAGTAAGCAGGACCACAGCCTGCGAGATCTTTGCAGTCTGGAGACCAATACTTGCAAAGTTTATGAGGGAAAAGGTGGTTGCTTGGTTGCCTAGGGATACTCTGAAAAGAATAAGGCCCCAGAGTTTCAGCAAGAATTATCCCTGAGCAACATGTATCATAGATTGTACTGAAATATTTGTACAAAGACCAAAGAAGCGATCACGAACATACAGCAACTACAAACATCATGACACGTACAAAGCCCTATATTGTATAGCCCCCAATGGTTACGTGGTGTTTGTATCAAAATTGTTTGGTGGAAAGGCCAGCGATACTTTTATCACCAAGAACAGTGGACTTGTTGACCACTTAATACCGGATACTGGATAGTGGATCACGGATTCACCATGAGAGATATATTGCCTCCAGGAGTGAGTCTGGCTATTCCAGAGTTTACGCGAGGTTCTAAAGATCTATCTGAGAATGAAGTTACAGGAACACGTCGCTTGGCAAATGTCAGGATCCATGTTGAGCGTGCGATTAGAAGGTTGAACGATTTTTTTATTCTGCATAGTGTAACCCTGGTAGGGTAAACATTTTTGATGACGTGAGTTTGTGCAGGGCTATGTAACTTGCAACCTCAACTTATATGGGAGGAAACTGAGGAAGAAGAAGACATAGATGAGCAAGAAGGAGATGTACTCATGTAAGTCCTTAGTAGTATAAGTCATGGATTTGTCACAAAGTTCACATTACTTTAAAAAAACATTTATTGTAATTGAACAATACAAGAGATAGAAGATACATGTTTTTCATTTTCTATGGTAGTTTTGACCATTCTTAGAGTTTGAAAAGCACAATGAAGCACCACAAATTGATGTTCAGCTAAGTAACTCTGTGCAGATCTGCTCCATTTGTACCTTTGTTAGGGCATGTTGAATTACAGAAAGGCATCAAAAAGTGAAAAACGATTTCAACTTTTATGAAAAAGTATTTTTGGTCATTCTGAGAACACGAAAAGCACACAATATAACTGATGTGAAAGTTTGTACAAAATGCATGCTGGTATGGGGTTATCAAAAGAAAATACTGGGTAGAGAATTTCATTAAAATAAATAAGTACAATAAATAAACTAAGATTGGCAAACAAAACAATAAACTTGAATGTAAAATGACAAGCTATTGTGATTACAATGAATGTGTCAATTCAGAAACTCATTTGAATGCCAACATTTCATATTATAAGTGAATTTAGATGGTTAAGTTGACCTGCATTAAAGTGAAAAGAAAACTACTTCAGTCCACTAACTTTCATTACTCCGTGTGCTATTCTGGTAGAGATTGCTGCTCAAAATAAATCATCTTTAGCAGATTGCCATCGTGTGCCTCAAGCTTCGTTAATGTTAGGCCCTTAAACTCTAGGATGGTGTCAGTGTCGACTGGCGCCAAGCCAGGTTTCCTTCTCATGGACAGTGAAACCTGTAGTCGTCACTGTTTTCCCTGTGGTCAAGCCAAAGGTTCAGATGTTTGACCGTGCCTAGTGGCTGCGTTTCCAAAGAATGGTAAATGGTAAATGGACTGCATTTATATAGCGCTTTTATCCAAAGCGCTTTACAGGTTTTTGCTTCACATTCACCCATTCACACACCGTTGGCGGAGGCAACCACGCAGGGCGCCAGCCTGCTCAACGGGAGCAATTAGAGTTAGGTGTCTTGCTCAAGGACACTACGACAGATTTTTTCCCCAGGAGGATGTGGACTCGAACCACCAACCTTCAGGTTGCTGGGCGAGGGCTCTACCTCCTGAGCCACTGCCACCTCTTCACTTGCAATTCAGGTTTCTTTCCACCCAGTTATTTGGGTCTTCTTTTTTTGGCACTTCAGATGCCTCGCTACTGGTAATTCTAATTCTTCTCTGGTCCAGCCAAAATGGACAATTCCGGCCATTTGTTTTTGTTTCTATTTGCTCTCTTTCATCTTTCTCACATTTGACCTATCTTTCAAAAACTACATTGCAAAGTTTACATTTGTGCTCAGCACATTGTGCATGATCTTTAGGTAGTTCATCATTAATCTTTGCATTCTCTTGTGGCTGTGCGGTCAACACATGATGCAAAATGGTTCCAGGTATCATGGCTAAGCCAGCCAATTTCAGGTGATGAAAAGTGTTGAACGACATCTGCTTCTGTCTCAAATGCTGTTGTAACTGTGGCACTTTTCCTGGGTTCATGGTTTGGCCCTCGAATGTTCTCAACTGTGTCTGGCACCAAATTTTTCCAGGTGGACTGGTTCCAGGTACACACTGTGAAGCCTTGGTTCACAGCATCTTTCACCTTGTAAAGTAGTCCTGCTGTATGGCCGCAACACTTCCCTGTTTGCCATGCAGTCACATGTGACATCTGCAACTTTACCAACCTCTCTGTGCAGTTACCTCAACAGCATTATTGTTGTTTATGGACTGTGAGACAGGTCCTTTCAGTATGATATGTTTATCATCTGGTAGAGTGTGTAATATTCGGCCAACCCATCCTGAGCTCAGGTAATTTTGACCCTCTATGAGTTACCTGTAGTTGGACTTTGGTTGCTCACCACATGCCAGGTGATTTAGGAAATCATAACTTTTTGGCGGCACAAAACACATAAATCGGTCGCCGGATTCGTCTATAGAGAGAGATTTCATGAAGTTCATCTGGCATGGTAAAAGACCCAGGGGGCTTAGGACTTCTCAATATCCTGTTTTACAATTGGGCCTGTCACACACGTAGTGTGCATGGTCATATGGATGAATGGTGCTGTTCACCTTCAAATCTCCTTAGTTTACTAACAGGAGAGAAAAAACTGATCACAACCAACTTTAGAAATCCCTTGGTTATATATAACAGTTAAGGCAAGGAGAGAGATGGTGACCTATACAGGGAGGAAGGGGTTTTCCTCTTCTTTGACTCCCATAATTGGCAATAAGGCCTTTCCCCCAGGTGTCAATAACAGTGTTTTTTATTCCTGGCACAGGAAGGGGATTCGAGTAATCGGTGACCTATATTCAGAAAATTCATTAATGTCTTTCACACGATTCAAACTAAATTTGGCATACCATGTACGCATTTTTGGGGACTTTTTGCAGGTTCGCCGTTTCATACAAACAGATATTTTGCTGCCCCCTGATGTTTCAGTGGTTAGCCCCTTAGATAACTGCCTTACTGTGTGTACACCAACACTAAAGGGTTTATTTCATATTTGTTACCAATCATTGGATTCCTGGAACAAACATAACATTGATCATATTCAGTCAGCATGGGAGAGGAATCTGAGGAACCGTGAAATATTTAGGGTCTTGCCCATGGAGAGACTGTGTGCTAGATCCAAGGGTAGCCTAAAGATCTTTAATAGGATATGGAAACCTGTGATCAATTACTTACCGGATGATCTGGTCACCCTCTTGCATGGAGGCAAAGATGCCTCAGGGCAACCACAAGGGACTCACTCAGCCTGAGCAGCCAGTACCCCTCTTTATCATTGTTGTGTACTGTATAACGTTATGTCTGCAAGGAAGTGTTTGTTCTGTTAGTTGTGAGAGATGACCGCAGGGGATTGGTGGGTTGAAGGGACAGGGGAAGGGCAGTGTCTTTTTATGTTTGTTTGTTCGATTTTCTTTATTAGGCTGTTTATTTTCTTTTTGCTGTAACATTTTCATTATAAAAGCTAAATGGAACATCACAAGTCAAGTATGCAAAAAACAAAATATCCTCAGTATAACATTACACATATAGCTAAAACACTATCCTGATGGTAACTGTTGCTGACAAGGGCGTCTATTTCATTTTAGAAGTAATAGGGACATTCAAGGTGGGGAGTTTGGTTTTTTTCCCAGTTTCATACATTTTGACATTATTTGGCTCGTGGCACCTCTAGTATTGAAGATCTTTTTAGGGATCCAAGTAATTTTACTGCCAGAACCCAATTTCTGATGGTGTTTTTATCATTACTTATCCTCCAAAACAAATTAGGCCATATGTCAAATACTGTGATAACTTGGCAGGTATTGTGATAATTTGACCGTTGACCTTATTACCCCCAAATAGAGCTTTTCACAGAAACACTGCACTATATATATATCACTACTGTTGTTAACTTGAATCTTAATTTGATCAAATTAAAGATCTTATAACATACCTCTGTATTATATTTGAATGGAATTATTTTATATAATTATAAAAATTTGATGGAAGATTTCCATAACAGCTGCATACAAATAAACAGAAAAAGGGCTGTAGTGAAGCCGTGGGTGGTGCAGTGTGTGTCTGACAGCTTCTGCACTATGGATTTAAGGTTTGGGTGGTATGTCTGCTCTCTGCTGTCTCCCTGACCCTGACTCCCTCAATCTCTTGTTGTCCTTGCTATGATATTGATAGAATGGACGTTACCTCTCTATAGGTAACTTTTTAAATGACTATATTCAGATTAACTCAAAGATAACGTATGATACACCACTGCAACATATTTAGCTAACAATACAGTCAATCAAACGATAGATAGCTACATATTCCTTCACTCTCCTTGCCATGCTAGGTAGCAAGCAAACTTGCTAGTCATTTCAGTTACACAGATGGATAATGTGAAAATGACAGACATTTCTGTCTGTCTACAAGTTAAATTCACTTGAACACATTGTTTTATCACAATGGGTTGAAAATAAGACAGAATGTCTAGTTTCTTCTTTCCCGACATTTTCTTAACACAATCTGTCTGTCAGATTAAACTGTCTGCACTTGTCATTTGATTGAGCGTTTGTTTAATGTGGCCCAGCTTCCCGGTTGAGTGGAGTTTTCCATTTTTAAGCACTGTGATTGGCCCGCAGGACTAAACACCGCCCAGCCGACAAACTTTGGTGTAAAAAACGAACCGAAATGTTGTACAACCACCGGTACTACTAAAATGTTACCGGAATGCGCGTTCCGTCGTCCGGTGCGTTCCGGCCCAATGACACCCCTGCATATGAATAGTTTGATTTCCAGAAAGCGCAGAGGGTGGAAGGCTGTGGCGCTCTGTGGAGATGTCAACTTGATTCACACACACACACACACACACACACACACACACACACACACATACAGTACATGCCAACACACAAGCATTCACACACACACACACACACACACACACACACACAGGCATTCACACACTTATGCACATGCACAAACACACAAAATCATGCACACCCATATAAATACATGGAAGCATATTCTTATGTACACATGTACATGCACAAGCATGCATGCACACATGCACACGCGCACACACACACACACACACACACACACACACACACAACTTCTATTTTCTTTAAGAACATATTTAAACATGCTTGTGGTAAAATGACCCTGTTGTCATTCATCTCCACATCTCTTCCCTTGAGCTTTGAAAGGAGAGAGGAAGAGACAGAGAGAGACAGAGAGAGAGAGAGAGGGAGAGAGAGAGAGAGAGAGCGAGAGAGAGAGAGACAGAAAAGAGGAGACAAGATACAAGGAGAAAAAGAAACTGCCTGAGACTGCAAATCCGTTACAAAGGCAAGTCATTGATTCTGGGATGGGGAATTAATGAAGCCTCAGCCGGATATGACAGTACAGTGTCAGACGGTGAAGAGTTATGCAGGCCGTCGGGCTCTGGCGGCCATTAGCTTACAGATAGTGAGTGTCTGAGGGTGACAAAGGAAGAAGCGGAACAAGTTAAAAAGGCATTCTTAAAAATTAGCCAATTCTCCGGCGCACCGTCGGCACATCTTTATGTATTAATGGCACTTCTCACTCAAAGCCGTTCAGAGTCTGCGAGATCCCGCTCTTATCTCACACTAACGTTCGCCGGTTTTGTTTTGTTTCTGATGAGTCATGACTGTGATGCATCAAGTGTAATGCGCCTGTTGTGTTTTGGGTATATGCGTGCTTGCGAGTGTGTGTATGTGTTTCAGGCCAATTCCAATGTTCCCCTATCTTTATGATTCAGAAGAGATGAAATGTCTCGATTATTGCTCTACCAATATTATTCGGCCTATCCATTAGTCTACCTCAGTCTGTGATCTGTAAGTGTGTGTGCACATCCAGGGTGTGTGTGTGTGTGTGTATGCGAGTGTGCATGAATGTGTGAATATGTTCATGCATATGTATGTGCACGCTACTGTGTATGTGTACGTTTCTTGGTGAGAGCATGCATGCCAGAACGTGTGTGTTTGTGTTTGTGCATGTGTGTGTAAATGTGTGAACATGCATGTTTGGGTGTCAGAGCTGGTGTGTGCTTGCATGTTTTTTTATGAGCACACATATGGGTGTGCCTTTATCTTTGCGTGTCACATTCGGTTATTGGACAGAGATAAATAATAGCACAAAGCCCAGAGGCAGAGCCCGCGTACATTAACCAATAGATCTGAAGTGACAAGTGTTGCGGGCAGATTCATTGCAAATACACTTGTGTGACAGTCAGTGGGCTCGTCAGAAATTCACTGACAGACTGGTAAAGTTAGCAGAAGACGTAAAACGACAATAGACACAGGGAAACATGTATCATGCTTTGGTTTTTGGCTGCCTTATTCTCAAGGGATGCGTTGCCTAGCAAACGATGATGAAGTCTCCTTTTATATACATGACGGCTTATAGCGGAGTACAGTCCATCCAGCCAGTCAATCATCATTTTCAGATAATATGTCGCCCACTTTATCACTGGAGGATATCTGGTATGATTTCAACTCAGGAACAATTTAAAGGAAGTTTGCTAACAGTCTAATCTTGGCTGAGATGAAAAATGTCAATATTCATTCCTGTCAAGAAAATATAAGACTCCTGAGATTCCCCTGGAGAAGAATGAGGAACATGCACACGTATGCATTTTCGAGACACGCACACACACATCGCAACATACATGGACACTCAAGCTCCTCACACATGCGCACACACACACACACACACACAGACACACACCCTTTCCCCCACTCCAAAAACCTTTTCAAGCCATGATAGTGGCTCGTTGAGGGAAGGTGCCAGCACTGATTATCTAGAGGTATTCCTGTCTGACCTGGATTTGAGCGTTATTAGGGTGGAGTGGTCCGACTGCCCGGCTCCCCTCTCCTCCTTCCCGCTCCTCCCTCCCTCCCCTCTCTCCTTCATTGCAAGCCATTAACGCGGAGGCATAGCTGCGCCCGCATCTAAATGTTTCATTATGGCAAGAGTGGAGATACCAATTTCTTTACCCATCTTTCCTCCTTCTCTCGCCTCGCTCCTCTGCTCCCCTTCTCCCCTTCTCCCCCCCTCCCTCCACCCTGCACCCTGCACCGAGGGAGGAGAGCAAAGCATGACAAATTGAAATAAATGAGAGAGGAGAAACAGCGGTGCGGGGACGCCGCCGACGCTCGGCTCCTCCTCTGGTCAGAGCGATATGGAGGGAAGAAGCATGGGAGGATGCAGACACAGCCAGACAGATCAAGTGAGAAGGAGGGAGGGAGAGGGAATGAGAGAGACGGTGAGAAAGAGAGATTTGTTTTTCTAACTTTTATCATTTCACCACCAGCTGTCCTCTCTCAGACCTCTGTCTCATCCTTTCCTCTCCTCCTCTCAAAGTTATGAGTGGTAGTAATTGGTAGATCTTACTGACCTCTCTAGCTCTCCTTTTGGCTGTGTGTGTGTGTGTGTGTGTGTGTGTATTTGTATGCATGTGCATGTTCCTCGGGATCTCTGGGTAGCTCTCAGGTTATGTACATTGCAATATTCCCTCGTATTCTGTTCGACTTAGAAACTGCTCTTTTAGCAATGTTTTGGTATGTAATGTGACAAATTGGGCCAACCCTGTCAGTGCAGAGGATACAGGCCATAATAGTTTCTCGTCAAGCAGGGCTACTCTTTTCAGCCACACCAGTCAGATCATACTTGTTAGGAAAACTTTGGCTGAAATGAGATTCATTACTGATACCTCTGTGTGGGGAGTTATTCTGCGATTTCCACTTTTTCACACAGTGATTTGTATTGAAGGAAATAGCCCTCCGCTGACTGCACTTTGTCTCTTTGAAATTAGTTTCTATCTTCTTTCCGCAAGCACAAGATGAGCAATACATCACAACAATCAAATCAAATTCAGCATTGATGAAATACTATACAGTAGTAGGTGATATGAACCACATTTTAAAGCCGGCATTGTAAGTTTTGCCCCAACAGATGAGCTCCACTGTGGTTTATTATTTTATTCATCCTTAATACCATCTGATGTCCTGTAATATAGAATATCTGGTCATGTTATGGATTCAAAAAGCAGCACGGCTAAAATATTTCCCTTTTTGCTGTGTACTTCTGAAGAAAAGCAACATGTTTTGAAGCCATGCTTGTTATCAATGCGGTTTGTTGTGAGCTTAACACCGTCTCGTCGTTTGATAGTGCCTGTTTTTGCACTGCAGACATCTGACGTGTTTGGAGGAGAAGCCTTCATTTTGTTCTGTGAAGTAAGAGAAACCTACAGGCGAGTGAGTCAGACAGGGAAGCGTAGAGTCGACTTCAAACCAGACTGTTACACTTTGATATTCAAATCATATGCACGCTACAGTATCTGTATCAGATTGTATCGGATTGTTTTCATCATTAGATACATTATTGTCTAAACACCACCGTATTTAACAAATGTGTGCATTTGCGTGAGAGGTTAATATTTGCCACGATGTTCAAAGCGCCTTGGGAAAAACTTTCAAAACATCAAAACGCAATTTTGTTCTTTCAAAGCGTACTAATTTATGGTCAAGATTCTACGTTAAGTATGCCAACCAGAGTTTCACAACCTTGATGAGCTACTTCTGCATGATAAAATCACACATTACTATGTCAGCCAGATATCTGTACTGAAGCTGCTCTCAAAAGCAAGACATGTTGGTAAGGACAAGCGCAGCACCATAAAGAGAGCTGTCCGTGAATGTACTTTGTATTCTGTATAGGGATCACAGTCTAATGTATTCAGTGTTTGAAAGGTGAGACAGGTAGAGAAGGGAAGGGGGATATTTTTGGATCTACAGCAGGCTGACAGGAATCTCTATTAACTGGCTATCACTTCACCCTGAGTCATTCTGTGCAGCGTTCCTTCCCCTCTCCTGTCTACATCTTAGCGGCCAGCGGTGACAGTGGTCGCACTGGGAGGACTGGTGTGAGTGTGAATGTGTGTAAGCCTCTCTCCTCCTGCAACTACTCCCCCAAGCCATTGCTGCAAGTGAGAAGTTGAATTGCCTCTGTTAAAGGATTAGTTCGGAATTTTGGACATAATGTCTCATTTACTACTTACCATCGGCGTCGCCAGACAGATTTTACTGGGGCAC
The DNA here is from genome assembly GCA_900302605.1 of Rondeletia loricata. Taxonomy (NCBI): domain Eukaryota; kingdom Metazoa; phylum Chordata; class Actinopteri; order Beryciformes; family Rondeletiidae; genus Rondeletia; species Rondeletia loricata. Next base: position 23,891 of record OMLI01035889.1, read on the forward strand.
GTGACCCAGTATTGATCTGCAGTGCCCCAGTACAAATGTCACCAGTAAAGGGCAAGCAGCTGCGTGACGGCACGGTGGGTTTTAAGTAGGGCTGCCGCGGTCACCGCATCACTGCACCACCGCGATTGTGTCAAGGCACCCGCGGATGGAGAACAAACAACCGCGACAACCGCGGTTGTTTAATTTTTTAGGAAAGAAGAGAAGTGCTTGAATGAGAGAGAGAGAGAGAGAGAGAGAGAGCGAGCCGAGAGAGGGGGCCTGTGGAGCGGCTTTCCTACAACTTACCATCCATGCAGCCGGGTAGCGTCACTTATCATGAACGTGGAGAGAGAGAGCGAGACAGAGAGCGAGAGAGAGAGAGAGAGGTGGTTTTCAAAAACAGCCGGGTAGCGTCCCTTATCATGAACGTGGAGACATCCGCGTTCATACGACGATCCGCGCGCACACGGATCCG
>OMLI01035911.1:0-11196 GCA_900302605.1 Rondeletia loricata
TGCAGCTCCAGAGGAGGACGACTTGGTTGGTAAACTTGCCGCTGCGGCACAGCAGGTTCTGGGCTGGAGAGAAGACACGACACGGCCCCGCTCCGTCTAAGCATCATAACAGCTTTAAGTTGAGAAGAGGATGTTCACATTCAGAGTGCGTCACTATCACTCCGCTAAAGCAAGCCTTCAGTGAAGAGTACTGCACTGCATTGGTCCCAGAGAACTGTGGGGAGAATAGCAGAGGAAAAACACATCAGGTAGAATATTTCCTCCATTAACAATGCCCTTGGTGATGCACTTTCATTATCCTATCAAAGTTGAACATTTTCATGTAATAAATCTTACAGGCGTCATAAAATAACTGGTCCTGCAAAGGCAATGCTATTCCAATGCAAAGAGAAAAGCTTTCCCTCAACAAAGCCCTACAATTTTCTCACCAAATTGTAACGACACCCAATAAACCAGCCACATTTGTGGTGACATTTTTATCTTACATCAACAACAAAAAATTAAACATTAGCATCAGAATTTACAGTCATCTTATGTCATTACTATGAATACCTTTTTTTTCTTCTTCAGAAACATAAATAGCATGTTGAGTTATGGCAGAGGCAGGCAAAAGTGCAATGGTGGAGGTGTTGTTTTTGGCTGGCTTTTCCTGGAGCGGCCATGATTCTCTATTCTATGGGAATCCATAAACAGGCCCAGCGAGGGCAACCACGGCCATAAAGCACGTCAGGCTGCCGAGATGCTGTTGAGGCAAAGGGACCAGCCCCAGGCCCATACCTCCTCCACTCTGCCTGCACACACACACACACACACGCACTTTGAGCAGCCTTTATCGACCCATTTCAAAAATCCAATGTTTGCAACGATTCCATGCATTTCACATTGGTTTAGTTTACTTTGAAAACGGAGTCAATGCAGCTTAACAATATGCCAGCCTTTCAAGCACACAAAGAAAGGGCTGGTTTCACAGACATTGATTGATCTTAAGACTAAAAAGTTCCTTTCCATGGAGGTCTCTTTTCCAAGAACCATCTTTGTCTAGGTCTAGGCTTAATCTTCATCTGTGAAAGCAGTCTTTAGGGCTACAATTGCCTTGTTAATTTTAATACAGTAGGTCATGAAATATCATGTGGGTCTTGCCCTTTGTCCTGCTCAAACAATAATTAAGGCACTTTGTTTAATATGTTCGCTGTATTGGTTCCAACACGCTGTCATTGTTTCCCCCTGTGTTGTTTCTCTTCACCAGGGCAAGCCATTGGATGGGTGCTCAGGCCCATTGACTATGACATAAAGACTCTGTAAGCTTGCAGATGATGATAATTTATTGACTCTTACTCACACACTCCACACACACACTCACACAAAAGAGAGAGGGAGACTCTTTCACTGTATGCATCGATCAATTACAGGGCTCTAGCCCACACGTCTCTGACAATTTTACTGCATGTTATGTACAGCATGTCAAGCCATGGCGTTTCAGACTGTTATACTCATTCCTGTATAATTAATATAAATTACCTCTTTGGTTTTTTACGATGGTGCAACTGTAATTAGCGGATGAAAGCAATGGAGCGCCCGATGGTGCTGCTGGGCTATCTAGATGAAAAGGAAGGGACTAGACAGGCACCTTGGGTGGGATCCATTTTAACCCTATCTCTTCCCTGCCGTGCCCTCGCTGGGATCTCATCTAATCACATTTACTGCTGTCTACTTCTGCTAACCTCGTCCTCTTTAACCTTCATGTTGCCCCTCCTCACTGAAACCACACACTGAGACAGAAAGCTGTTCTCATTATACCAGCAAACTGGTGCGATAACAGTAAACTGGTGTCATAATGGAGTCCATTTATAATGATTACCTTTCCCTACTCCCTGGTCTTTCTATAGTAAAACGCTTAGCAAGTAGCGCCGACATAGCCTCCATTCATGCTATCTGCAGCCATAAAGAGCCACAGATTCACAGGCTGAATCAAACTGGAGCAAAGCCAAGACAATAGGTCCATAGGTCAGAGCCCATAACAGTTTCATTGACTACACTCCTCTCTATTATGTGAAAACATCAACCCACATGCATGCACACAGGCACACACACACACATACTGTTGTCCTGTCTCATATCCACTGCAGTCTGCCTATAGTAAACTGTGATTGCTGCATAACAGACATGCATAGAGCACATTGTATGGGTGATTAAAGTGATTCTGAGAGATTGTTTTAGCTTTTAGCTATGTATGCTTTCTTTTACAGTATTGCTAACCATTTTGGCATAGAACAATGCACCTATATCCCCGGAAACCCACCCTAGATGCTACCGTTCACATTTATTTCAATTCTCGATGGAGCTGTATGCCAGTGTGACGTCATTAAGGTCATGTGGCCTAGAATAACATAATAAAACATACAAATTCAGTAGTGTTCTCCTTTTAAGAGATAAATATTGGGAGGTATACTTGCATAGAAGCTTCATGACATTTCCTGGACACTTTTTTCCAAAGTGCCTTACAATGCCATGACTGCATACTTTTTTTTTTTTCGAGCACAGGTGGACCCAGCGAGAATCAAACTTTGTTAGTGCTGTGTTCTACCCTGCATGATTGTGATTGAGATCAGCACCTCACATCAAAGATACATATTTTCAGAAAGAGGAATAATCAAAAAGATTTAACTAATTTTTTGCCGATAGAAGAGGTATGGAATTTTCCATACTGCAAATAAAAGGGTGCAATGGTTAAATCTACCTTCTTCGTTCTGACATTACTAGCAACATGTGTGATCTACTTCCACTGACTGCTCCAGGGTATAGACAGCTCAACATGCAGTGCATTCCCTTTATCTGCCTCTCCCTTTGATATCTGAGCCAAATCATTAGACATAGAGACAAGAGAGAAATGGAAAAAATGGGTTAGTCATGATGTACCCCAAATACTGAAACAGCCACAGTTGCTTAATGGCTCCTGAGCCTGGCCAGCATACATGTCATAGCATGCAAAGTAGTTCCAGGGATGAGGTGTCTGAGGGACCAGGAGGGGGAAAGTCTATGGAGGAGTCAGGGGCTTAGACAAGGCCTGCTGCCCAATATGGTTCACATTAGGCATGGTGGATCTGTCTGTTGCGCAACACAACGCAAATCTCAGCTTGCAACAAACGCCTTCAAGAGGTCAGCATGAGAACATATGGGGATACCTAAGTGGAGGAATGCAGACAGATCACCTCTTCTCCTGTAATATGCATCAGGTACCTACATGATGTAGTGCCTATTCCCACATCCATTTCTCTCAGGAGGGTATCCTTCATTTGCATAAAAATGAGTGTATGGGGCTTGTGTGGGTGTGTGTGTGTGAAGGTGCATGCATGAAAGCACACAATTCATGATGCACGTTGGCTCTACAGAGTAGAAATTAATCAAGTATGATTCCCTTCTACTCAGTTTCACATCATCGGTATACAGTACATTGTAGGTGCCTATGCAATGGTGCATGGTAAACTCTGATATCTCTTATGTTGTGTATCAGTGTACCTCAGCCTTGCGCTTCATTGCAGACACCAGGAGATGGAGCCCTTGCTCTAGCTGAGGGTCTCTAGCTATTACTGACGTCTTGAAGAACAAAGAGCACATGGTATGGTATGGCATGGCAGTTCTGTAATGAGGAGACACTTGCTCTTACAACCTGACAAAATCTGTTGATATAAGCTACAATAGCAAATCATGTTAAGAGCACGAATGACAATCTTGTATAAGGTTAACGACCATTCCTCTGTATGTGACCATTCATGAAAAGGATGGTGAAAGAACCAATGTGTGTTAAGAATAAAACACACAGCAGGTAGTGTTTTGTAATATCACAGCTGTTTGAGTATCAATGTCAAGAAACATTTATTCAAAGTATCTGATGATGGATGATCACTGGATAAAACAAATACATGCCTCTACAGCCACTGGTATACTGACAGTACTCCTTATTGTACATGTTTTATCACAATATTCATATAAATGAAATATGGAATAACTTGAGTTTGTACAGTAGTCTGGAGGAGATGACAGGGTGCCGTAAAATGGGATAAACTTCTTGTTCTAAGAAAAACATGGAATGTTATCACAGACTATGATGAGGGTCATCATAATGTTTTACATGGAGATACACTTCATCAATAAACACTGAAGTTCTGTTAAGAGAAGAAATAGACAGGCCAGACCCAGGAGCTGGAATGTATACCATATCCTATCTTATCCTCATGATGATTATGTCATACAATGAAAGCTTGCACAGAAAGGGAACATTTTAAACATGAGAGATAATTTGTTTAGCAGAAGAATTCCTTGGAGAGTGACCGGATGAGCCATTGTACTCCTCACAGCCTTGACTGGAGGAGTGCAAGTCAGAGGAAAATAAGTATATGGAGCAGTGCCATGATGACTGGACTGAACAGTGGCTCATTGGTAGGCTGGTGCCGGAGTGACCCTATCGTAGAAGTGACCACTTGATCTGTTCTTTGGCAGACTGAAGTACCTGTGGAGGAAAACTAGTTTTGAGCAAGCAGATCACTTCAACAACAAAACATGATACTATTAAATGTATTGCCCGGTACAGTATGGTTTCACTATTTGAGACCAAAAAAAATCACTGACACTTTAAGGAGGTTGAAAGGAACAATATTGATCAATTTAATATATATTTTTTTTAATTGACCAAAGAAGGGTGAATGAGTGATGTACATGGAGAAATATGCTAGATTAATTAATCATCTTAATTAATTGAATGAAAGGCAAACCATAACCATAAAGCATGGGGAAGGGGGACAGCCATTAATCATGGCCAGTGGAGGGATGGCGGTAGCCTGTCTCAGGCCTCTTAAATGAGAACATTAATCAGGAGCACACACACAGGCAGACTCTTCTAGGAACTAAAAGACAGAACCACCGCTGGCTACCTACCACCTTACCACCAAATAATTAGTAATCATGTACACATGCAATGTGTGACAATCTAGAGGCGAGTGACAGAGTAGGAGTGGGGGAGAATGATGCTATAACAATGCCCTTGTGTTCACAAGTTCTATGCTGATGAGTTTCAACAGTCAATAAACTAATGGAGCATTTACACTTTATAGCAGAGAGAAGAGCAAGGCAGTGTTGTTTCTTACCTGGGTGACTGTCTGCTCTGTCAAAGGCACATCCTCCCCCTACGGGAAGAATCATGGTATGTTTAGAGCTAGGACAAGCAACATTACATTGTGTTAAATGTTTCTGAGGAGAGGAGAGGAGAGGAGAGGAGAGGAGAGGCTTACTCTGAGAGCCACACGGTGCACAACTTGTTGTGGGTCACTCTCAAGGATCACCCTGTAGGAGGCAGCAAAGAGACAGGCTAAACACACAGCAGGTAACTGGTAAACTGAGAGGAAAGATGCATACAGTCATTTTAGCCAGAGATCACTTATCGGCAACAGTTTTGAGCCATCAATTCCTGCTTACCCTCCATCTACAATTTCATCCACAGCAAGGAAGAGGCCCTCCATATTCTCCAACAAAGCCCTCCTCTCAACATTCTTCCTGCAAAGTGAGGAAAAATGTATTATGCTTAACTATCTAGTCTTTAACTAAAAGATGACTAATTTGGGGCATAAACAAATAAACTGTACAACTCACCTCAACATCTGACTGAGCGAATCAAAAAGACAATTTAGAACAGCCATCAGCATAAGCTGGTGAGAATTTAAGAAAAACACATTAGAATGTATTCATGCCTAATGGACAAAGTCAATAAAGAAATAACATGGGGACAATCGCTTTTTGATGATGTTCACAGTATTTTCTGTGAAATTTAGGATTTACGTAATTCCTTCCAATAACTGGTGCACCTATACCAATATCAGTCTCTACCAGTGCAGGCTCTAAACTACTTGACACAGATACCAAGAACAGTACCAGTACAATGCCATTTGATGATGCATGAAATTATATTTATATATAAAATTATAGTGATACAAAATGCACATGCAAGATCACTATAACAGCTGACCACACGATTCATTAGGACACCATCAAGTTGCAGTTTGTGAAAAGGTAAGAAAGACTAAAAAATGACTACAGAATGGACAGAATGTCCAAATTATTATGAGGGACAGCTGATTTACAGTTGACAGAAATGTGAAGTACAGATGTACAAGGCTGTAAGGGTTTCAGTGTATTCAGAACATGTTGTATTACACTAAGGATGATATCTATCTCCAAAAGTTGACGGTTGATCCCATATAATTCAACCTTCATCCACAACCGTAAAATCCCCAACTTAAACAATACTGATTGGACTGTCCTAGGAGACAGGACTAACATGTGATTACACTGAGTAGTTTGTAAAAAAAATGCCTCCAAGACTTTCTTGATTGGCTTATAGTGGAGAGGTACTACTCATAATTAATATCGGTGCACAACTATATCCTACAATTAAGCTTACCTCATTTTCATGTGAACTTCCAATCACATAAAAGAAGAGGTCTATGTTGCTCTTGTAGACAACTGTAAGGCCCTCCAGTAATGCTATCTCACCTAGGAGCACACAAAAACAACCATGCACATTAGCCCTGTATTGAGGGGAAAAGGTGATTGTTTTTAATGTTAATCATGCTCTCTCTTACTATCTGTCCGGTGTGTTTTGTTGAATATGTTCTTCTCAAATGCCTTCTGTTCCTTCACTGTGGGGTATGTATCATCATAATACTGTAAATAAATAAAAAGTGAAGAAGAAGGCTGTTAACACACAAGCATGGCCGTTTTCTTTTTTGTTCTTTTTTTGCAGATGGGGATGGGGGTCATTTTGGTACTGAGACCTAGATTTGCTGTATTCCAGTATGTGATGCAGTTTAAGAAATAATTTTATTCAGATACTTTTATAATGATATATGGACAATTCTGCTGTAACTGCCTTTGCAATTGTTATTTTTGTTTTGGACAGGCTGGCAATATATAATTATATCTGGCTGTAGGGGTAATTTTTCAGATGTGTGGGGCCAATAAAGCAAATAAAAGCAAAATAAACACTGATGATGGTGCAGGTAGTCCAAACGGCCTCAGGATGTCGCTACAATTACCGGTAATTAGAATTTACTTGCATCATGAGTCTGATCTCAACCAATACCAAATACCCAAATACCACGCAGCAATAACTGGATGGTCAAAAATGGGTTCTGATACAATGCCTTCCTCCTTGTGCATACACAAAACAGATGTGTTGAAGAAAAAAAAAAAAAGTCACTCAGAAGTTTGATTTCATGGTTAAAGTCAACTGCGTATGTCTCAGAAACGGACCACTCCAAGTCCACCATTTGCCCCACTGCGTAAGCACTGTTCTCCCTGTCCGTGTGGCACGTACCAGCGCTGCCTCTAGCACATGCTGCCCAAATTTCGAGACAAGCGATCAAATAAGCCCAATAAATAGTGTTGTATGGTACAGCATCACATTACATGTATCTGTTTTGTATATGCTCAAGGAGGAAGGCATCACATCTGACCCCCTTTTTGACCAGACGTGGTATGTGGACAAGATTTCCTTCAAAGTTTTGCATGGGTCACGTTCAGACTCAAGATGAAAGTAAAGCAAATGAAATACAGTGACATTTTGAGGCCATTTGAGCTAGGATGCAGCTTTACATTAAAATGTGCTGTGTGTAGCATTTTAACATCAATAAATCATTACCACATAAATTTTGAGACATTAGTTCAATTCCCGTAAACAGCAGCCTCTACACTACTGCATTTTGCATTGTTTGCCACCGGATCAGATTTCGTAGGATATCTCCAGAATTGTTTTACGGCACAAAGGGAGATTGAGCCATTGAGGCTCAAGAGTATGAAGGTTTTAATTCCCACCAAACACTACAGCAGCTGATTTCACTGATTTACACACCTTCAACCAAAGAGGAGGAACTAATCAAGTGACATCAGTGGGCAGTGTTTAGTTGGAATAAAAACATGCAGACTTTTGGTCCTCGAAGGCACATAGTTGCAAACCACTACTTTATAGCACTAAACAGGAAGATGGCCACTGTACGATGGATGAGGGGCACAAACGGAGTTTCTTGCAATGTCAGATAGCAGAACGAGTAAAAGGCATATGTAAAAATTTCTTCCAACATGTTTATCCTCTTCAGTAAAGTAAAAGAGAAAACCTTTGACCAAAGACGCAAAGATTGCGATAGGAAGCAACAGGGTTTTGAGTTGTCTTAATTTTGACAAACACTAGCACTACCAAAACCACTGGCATGAGATACAGGCTACCAACCACCTCAACCATGGTCTCATTTGTAAACAGTAATTATAACAAGGTATCACAATTAATTTGGCTATATTGGTGTTTAAAACTGCTACACGTAGCACTTTCAACCTTACATGAAAATTACCCCAAAAGACCATCCTTCTGGTCTAGTAACATGAAGTTCAGCTGGAAATGCTTTATCAAAATGAGCCAGTGTATGTTATGTCACTGTTCACTTGCCAAAATCATACCTTGGCATAAAGCCTGTCTCCATCGTTGTCCAGAATGAGAACTGCTTTGACAGTGTACAAGGATGGTTCCTGTGAGGGAAACGGACATGTAGAATAATCTCCATTCACACACGTGTCGTTAAATTTCTTTATAAGCCAGTTAGCTGATATTAATTAACGTTACTTAGTTAGATGTGTGACGTTGGCGTGTCACACATCTCTTTCAATGCAGCAAGACTGTTAGCTAACCAAAGTTAGCTGGCCAAGGCAAGTACTTAGTTAAGAGGCTTATGTGGGATGACTGAAACACAAACAGCCGACCAGAGTCCAATATGATTAGACTAATGTTGAAAATGACAGAAAGAAACCATGAAACTTCCACATCACCCATACTGAGTCAGTGTGGGTGATGTGGAAGTTTCATGGTTTCTTTCTGTGACTGAGGTAACGTTAGCTAACTAGTCTGCCAACACAAAGAGTCGAGTTAACTCGATAACGTTTTGTGAAGCACTGACCATCATGTTTCTGTGAAATGTTCAAATTGATTGATTAAATAACGCTCGCACTATGTTAGATAAATATATGTGAAAACTATTAACATTACCAGTATGGGAGAATCCATCTTCTTTCTTGTTAGCAAGCTAGCTAGCAGGCTAGTAGTTAGCGTACGTAATGCGTGTAAAGAATGCGTCTCTCTCCCATTGGCTGATGCGTTGTGTGTCTCTGTACGGTCGCAAAGCAGTCCGACTCCAGACTCCAGAGTTCACACCACAAAGAGCACATGCATTTTATCTATGGTGAAAGCAGAAAATATATGGCCAACCAGAGTGCAATCTAACATCCGCAAAACGTTTTGTCACATAAAGTTGCTACTTGATAGTTTCCCTTACAAAATCGTTGTATTATAGTGTTCCTTTGGTAGTGAGTCAATAGTGAGTTTATAGTGATCATTTATAGTACTACAACTCACTACAACTATCCTAACCCTGTTCCGATAATATTCCTGTAATATCCCCATATGAACTATCCTGTGGGGATACACGGACCCTGTAGGGATAGTTTTGCAGTATACAGTAGGCCTATTATTTAAAACTTTATTATTGGATTGGCATAGTTCTTTTTCGTTAGAGTTACAAATGTTATCAGCCAACATATATATGGCTACTATAAACCAAACAGCACATTATGAGTGCAGTTACTTGAGGATGTTGCTGTTTTCTGTTGCACTGGTAATGTAAAATCTTACATGCCATTTTAGCTTGCTTGAACTCATCAACATCTTTTTAAAGATCCTCCTACATTTAACCAACCCTAATTATCTTAGTTCCCACTTCTGGGAAGCATTTGGAAACCCAGGCTGATGGGGATTTCCCTCTATCTCACTCCATAAATGACATCACTGTTGGGCCTTACTGTAAGATATTTTGGATTTCAGTCTCTTAAATAACACTAGAAAATTGATCCTTTCAAAGGAGAATGGGCTATTGCTATTAGTTCATTATTGCCCTGCAAAAAATAAAAATAAACCTACAATAACATTTAACTACTTTAAATTACATTTGCAACAATACTGTGGGCAGCCATGAAATTTTGCAATGCTGCACCATGTTTACACAATTCAACCACTAAGATTTCAAAATTACCCTGGAGGACTGAGAGGAAACAGTATGCCGCCTTGAACTGTACAGAAAGGTTAAAAGATGTGTCAATTTCTTTATTTTCATATTCACAATGCCTTGAAATATATGTGAAATCCATCACAGTGGCAATGCCTGGAAGAGTTGGCAATGGTGATGAATGGCAGAGATGTTACCATAGCCTACACGTATGCACAAAAAAGTATATTATGACTTTGTTTTTTTAACTGGATAGTGCACACCAAAGATTTATCATAAAGAATTAGCTATAGAAAAATGTATGCACTCACATTGTAGTGTACTTTGGATACAATCTTCCACCAAATGTCAACATATTACCCCATAAATGCAAACATTTTAACTGCTGACAGAAAAAGGACAGGAACGCAGTGTTTTGCTTTTTAATGGAGAGAATAAACCATGGACGAAGCATACAACACAGCACGATCACAGCTTCACTCAAGGTTGTCAATGACATTATAGAGTCACTAGACAACAAAAAAACATGTGCAGCTCTCTTTATTGATCTTTCAAAGGCCTTCGATACGGTTAACCATTGTGTTCTGAAACAGAGGGTTGCTTAGCATTGGTCTTTCTGAGAAGGCTGCTGGCTGGTTTGAGAACTACCTCTCTGATAGGACACAGTGGCTGTGTCTCAATCGGAGGTCAGCTGCCTAACTAGACAGTTTTGACGGTGGCGGCTGGCCAATAGAGGGCGCTGGGGCGCCGCCCCCACCCTCCAACTACAGAAGAAGTTTTAAAAAAAACGTAATACTTAACTTAAAACTTATAAAATAAACATTGTTTACTCATACAATGCGCCTGGTATTCTGTCTGCGCCTGTCAGCATTCATTAAAAATCGGTTCCAAATTGTATCTATGTGAAATTCACTGTGAAAATACATATACTTCCTGGTTAGGGGCGCCGGCCAAACGTGTGTGTATGCGAGTCCTCAAACTTTTGCCAAGCACGTGAGCTGTGGCTGCGCTCTAATTGGTTGCCTTCAGATTTCACACACTGCGCCCCGGACACTCCCACTTTCAGTAGGCAGCGAAGTAAAGTTACCGCAGCACCAAACGA
>OMLI01035936.1:0-19386 GCA_900302605.1 Rondeletia loricata
TCACACGCGCTGCTGGCCAATGGAGACCGACGTTGCCACATGGCGGCCATCTTACGACGGGAATCTCGCCCACTCATAACATGAATGTCTATGGTGCATGTACTATTGAAATAACCATATCTTGCTCAATTTTCAACAGATTTTCAAACGGTTTGGTTTGTTATAAACGTCAGAGATGTAGTTATGATACTGCATACTTATAATGGACTTTCATATGAAACATATCCAAGCATCCTGAATCATAGCCACGTTAATAACGTTTGTAATAAACCAAACCGTTTGTAATTCCGTCAAGATTTCAGCGAGTTAAGAGTATTTTTGTTTGTGCAGATCACTCACCTTACAGCAGCTACCATAGAAAGTACCAGAATGGTTTACTGTTGCAAGATGGCCGCCGGTGAACTACGCCATAGACTCTGCCTTGCGCCATCTACTGATATATATCTTTGGGTTTAGACATAGGACCACTGATATTATTTAGCCGGGCATCGCGAGATGCGTGGCTCTATACCTATGCTTTGCTCGAGACTGTCCGTCCGTCTGTCCGGTCATTGTTGAACTGCGCATGCTCGATTGTTGAAGTTTTATCTAAAATTTGAGAGAAATCCAGGCAAATTGAAAGCGCACGCAAAACTGGACAACTTATGTGAACAGTACTTTCAAATTTCAAACTTTTCTTCCAGCCTGCCATGAGCACAACTAGTCCAGCCGAACAAGACCTGGTGTGACCTTGATCAATAGTAGCCGAGCTGAACTCCGGTGGAGGACAGAAAGATGGGAGTCACCTACGCACACACACACACACACACACACACACACACACACACACACACCTAGACTCCAAAACGAGCTGTAATCAAAAGCATTTCCCAAAGGCAGCTGCCAACTGGATGATGGCCTACCTCTTGTCACCCATGTTTACCAGCGCACTTTGCCATCTTGCTATATAAAGACCGGTCTAGCCGCATCAAGTCATTAGCCCAACTAATCCCCTTGGGGCTCGGTGCCTCGATTATGCGATCACACTAAGAGACTAAAGACTAAAACCAGCTTCAGCTCAGATCAAGAGAGCAGCACACATGAAGCCACAGTGGTGAATTGTTGGGTTTGTTTAGGTAGTTTTGTCATTCATCCACCTAGAATGAGTGATCTGACTGACATCCTGCGGTTCCTGACCTGATCCCAGTGGACTGGTGGAGGATGCAACAAAGCAAATGCCTGTCAAATACTCACTGACAGAGCACTGACAGCCAAACAGCTTGGGAACTGGTGACTGGATAGATATAGTGACCACGTAAGTAGGCTACTGCTTCCTCTGGTCATGGTAGTGTAACTTGTTGACGCTTGTAGAAAGGTCACATGTGAAAAACCCACATGTGAAATCAAATCATGTTGATTTTGGTTTTCATAGGTGAACATGTGAAATTTCCCATTTCCCATGTGAACATTGTCTCTTTGCATGTGAAATTAAGTTTTCACATGTGAAACAAATATTGCCATGAGTAATGGCAGGTGAAAACATATGAAAACCAACATGTGTCCAAAAAGCACGTGTGCTTTGAATTCACGTGGGTTTTCACATGTGACTTTTTTGGTAAGATTTCTATGGTAGCTCAATAAAACCTGTTAAACCCAAGAGGCAGAGAATAACAGGAGATATTCTGATCTTGATCAGAGGTCTTTAGATCATCTTCTAAATCTCAACATGTTCAGGTTTAATTATATTAGGTTTTGTAATGTTTTATTCTGACAGGAGTTCAGCATTGTTAATTTGTTTACCTGAAACAGCAAACAGAATCCCCCATGGTGTGAATGACATTTAAAATAAAAAGCCAATTTAATTTAATTTATTTCATCCATTTCATCAAAGTAACAAAGTCATATTGGGTCATGAAGATGAAACACCCTCCCTTCAAAAGCAGGTCTCTCCTGCAGGATTGAGGCCAATCAGAGAGGTTAGGAGTGAACCGCCCGATAACGAGATTACAAGTGCACGCTCCTGCTCTCCTCCTTCCTGGCCAGGCTCGGCTCTTTGCTCTCTATATAAAAGGGTTTCACTCCAAAAAGCTGTAGCCTATATCCCTAAAGGTGTTACTTGAAATTCATCATTCAATAGATAAAAAATATAGTTGAATACGTAATCATAAGTCGTAGACAAGGGTCTTACAGTAGCTAATAACTTAAATGTTTTTCCAAAATGAGTGTTACTTTCATGCCAGATATCACTTTGTAAAGAGTGGGTGTCTATTTTCCCCCCCAGTGGTGGATATTGGAAACAAACTCTTCATACGTCCAGTGGGATAGGTTGTGGGCTGATGTGATGTGTGTTTGTGCTTCGAACAGGAACAGTCATGGGATGTGGCGTCACAAAGTCCGACCAGTTCCACAGACAGTCCGGAAAAGGTAAACACGGCTCAGGACCGCGTCCTTCAGTGAGGTCAATGAGTTTGCATCATCATCATCGATCAATCAGCCTAAACAGAAAAGCTTCATGATTGTCTATCTCTGATGTCCCATCTCTGTGATACCCACCTTGTTATTGTGTGTTCATATTGCTTTTATATTCTAACTACGGTTCCTTCTTGTTTCTCTGCCCTGACAACAAAAGGCGCTGTTGTCCCAGGTGAATGCTTCATCACTGCACTACATCACCTCTCAGCCTCACTTGCAGTATTCTGTGTGCTGTATGTATGAACTCATGTTTCTTTTCTCCTTTCTGCTGTGCTGCATGTAGCCGTCACAAGTAAGTCACACCTCTGTTCCCTTGTTTGCCTTGTTGTCCTCTGTCATGCAAATTGACACCTGGGGACACGGGTATGCCATGCAACCTGTATCTCTATGGAGCACAACATTTCTCATTGCCTGTCCTCTGTACTCTCTGTTCCAGCTATAAAGGCCGCTGTGCTAATTCAGCGATGGTACCGTCAGTATGTGGCCCGTACGGAGATGAGACGCAGATACACCTGGCATATCTTCCAGTCCATCGAATACTCTGGTGAACAGGCGCAGATAAAGGTGAGAAACGACAAAAAAGAATCCAATACAGTCCTCTATGTTACAGGTTCTCTATGGAGAAGCAATTAATAGTAGCAACTAGTCTGTCTATAAGCTCAACTATAATATCTCTTCCCCATGCAGCTGTATAATTTCCTTGGCTACCTCATGGACAATTTCACACCGTCAAGCAACGAACGTAAGATTTCCATTTGAATTATCTCGGTTTGGAGTTTGGATTCACATGTTCTGACTGTTTCTGTCTGTCAACGGAACCTCTGAGTTGAACCTGTGATCTCTGCCCTCCAGGAAATTTGATCTCGCACATCTTCAGAGAGAACGAGGTGTGTTGGGACGCAGAGTGGGAGAGGTACTTCTGCTACAAGAACATCGAGGTGCCAGAGATCTACTCGGGACCTCACCTCACCTTCCCTCTCACCGTGGAGCAGGCGACCGGCCTGGTGGAGGCCTTCAGGGACAAGAAAGTAGGTGCAACTGTGGGCTTTTACGATTCATTTTCTATCCAGTCTGGAACCTCGTCTTGGTCAGTAGTCTGCATTCACGTTCAGCAGTTTCATATCGCTGTACTGAGCAGAATTTGGGGGGGAAATGTGAGTCATGACAGGCTGTGATGCAGAGAACTGAATTTAAAATGCAGGATACTTGCATAAAACAGCCATTTATTGAGACAAATTACTTGCGCATTGTGGTGCATACAGGCCTTCGTTAGGGTGATGAAGGCCCATGTGAGCCACAACACATAAGTCCTTTGCCTCAATATATATATTTTAAATCCAAGTTGAAGTGCCTTGATATCTTTTGAAACAGACTGCTGTAAGTTCCAAATTTCAAAAAAGCTGCAATCTTTTTTTTCTTTCTGAAGGTGAAAGGCTTATTTCGTGTTGAGCAGAGTCTCTGACCCGGACAAATCAAGTTGCATGTTGGAGAAAATCTCATTATATTCAAACCAAGCAAATATTGCACAGTAGTCATTTTTTCAAGCGCTGAGAAAGAGGTTATACATTTTTTTTGCAATATGACTATGTGTTAATATATTTGCCCCTATCCCTAAACCCTTTTTGCTAACAAGTCTCTCTCCCAGTAGCAGCTGCACTCGCGCTACGTCCTCCAGCTTCTCCTAGAGACATGGAAACTGCTCCGGATGTTGCCAAATATCAGTCGAATCTCCACCTGCCACAGCAAGGAAATCACCATTTGTGGTGAGTGGGAAGTAATGCTGATTTATTGATAATATACAGCACAACAAGGGAATTCCTGGGAAATCATTTTGAAAGGTTTGAGCATTGCACACTTGTGTCACACAAGTGATGCAGATACTTCCTTTCCTTTAAGTTGTTATTGATGAACTGTGTTCGTTTATTTCCGTATCTCTATTTCATCCAGGTGATTTGCATGGCCAGCTGGAGGACCTGCTGCTGATATTCTACAAGGTAGAGACATCATCTTCTGTAATCTTGGATTTCACACATGCTGAAATGCCTCTAAGTTAAAGCCACAACCAAGGATTTTTGTCATTTTTAAAGAGTGCAGCTGGAAATCTTTATGGATGTTGTAAACGTTTTCTAATCGTATTATCTAAATCAAAATACTGCTCCATCGTTTATGAACTAAATTGACATAAACCTTTCAGAGCTGTAAAATATATTAAAACTAAAATAAATGTTTAGTTACAACGTAAATGTTTAGTTACAGAACGTTCTTCTTTGCACAGGCTCTGCAAATCAGTTTGTGAGTGAAAAAGGATTTGTAATCCTGTGTTTTGTCTTTCTGTTCTGGATTACAGATTTGTCCTTTAATACTGCTTTCTCTTGCTGTTGTTTGCACTGTAGAACGGCATGCCATCCCTGGAGAAGCCGTATGTGTTTAATGGAGACTTTGTGGACCGAGGCAAAGACTCCATCGAGATCCTCCTCATTCTGTTTTCCTTCCTGTTGCTCTATCCCAGTGACGTCCACCTCAACCGAGGAAACCACGAGGACCACATAGTCAACTTGAGGTAAAAAAACGATCTACTTGGGGAACGGCCAAGCCCAAAACCCCATGTACAGTATGAATCCATCCCTGTTTAAGAGTAAGGTTCAATTCCTCGCCCTGGATAGGAAACATGACTGTAAGCTTCACTGCTTGCTCTCCTTTAATAAATGCATTCATTTTCTTGTTTCTCTCTTCCTGGTTTAGGTATGGTTTTACCAGGGAGGTGTTGACTAAATACAAGGTAGGTTTCTATCTATTTGCAACCCTAAATACACTCCTTTTGTTTTTGTTTAGTATCAACTCCTTATCCCGCGTATCAAACTAGTGCGCAGAGGCAACATTTATCCTTATCCTTAACTGCAGCAGTCACCTTCGCCTACACATTCCCATTAAGGCTTAAAGCCGTTATAGCAATCCACAGGCCAGTCTCCTCGTACAATACGGGTCACTCCTCTTCGCAGCTAAGAGGATTTGAGCTCGTTAAACAGGATGACAGCAGGACAGCGGACTCTCTTGGCGTCTGGTGAGTCAGGAAGATCATGGTGGTCTGAAGGCCCACACAGGAAGCCGTGACCACACTGCCACGTACCTTCGTCCTGCTTTTAGTCCAGTCCTTATAGCTTCTAAAATCCAACCCCATAACTGGCCAATGCTGACAGAATTTACATGCTTACACTTAGTTTGATCAAATATAGACAAACACACAACGTGCACAAATGCTGGATACACACTCGTTTAAAATGATAGAGGTTGTGAGGTCAGTTCATCAGGTAATAAGTGCATTAAATTAAATTATTAGGGCTGATGAATAGAATTTTGTTTTATTTTAATATCAGGGTTCCCACACTCACTTGGACACCAAATTCAAGTAATTTTCAATGACTTTCCATGTCTTGTTTGGTGAAATTCAAAGACTCAAAATTGGTTTGTTTTGGGGTCAAACATGGAGAAATTATTCATTTTAAAACTGCTGCTGTATCAACACAAATCTCCATCACAGGGTTTTCCTCAGGATGTGAAGTGTTGATCCGAGGACAGAGAGACGTCCAGAGAGCTGAGGCATATTGATCGGTGCTATATTTTAACACACACAAAAAATCAAGTACTTTCAAGGCTATCCTTTCATTTTCAAAAACCTTCAGGGCCTTATTTTATTTTTCTAAAATCCACAAACTTTCAAGGATTTTCAAGGCCTGTGGGGACCCTGTAATATATATTTACCCCCCTAAATCTTCAGTATTATTATCATTAGAGATATTGTAAATGCTCAGCCCACACTCCAGATCAGTTGTTTGGCAATCGGCAATAAATCAAAAGAAGAAGAAGAAGAAGAAGAAGAAGGTCATTTCCTGTTTGTTTCTCCCCAGATGCATGGCAAACGGATCTTGAAGCTGCTGCAGAAGATCTTCAGCTGGTTGCCCTTGGTGACGGTGATCGACCAGAAGGTGCTGGTCCTACACGGAGGGATCTCCAACAGCACGGACCTCGGTGTCCTGGCCAGGGTGGACAGACACAATGTGAGGAACGACCATCTTGTTGTGATAAACTCACTCATAGACACTGGACCAACACCTTGAACACAGCAGATATAATAGGCACACTGTGATGTTTTAACGGTACAAGAGGATGGATACATATTTGGCCCTCTTGAATGTCACATAATTCCTGTAATCATAAATGGACATCATGGACATCGTGTGACTGTGTTATTCTTTGAACAGCAAGGTAGTCCATTTTATAACAGTCCCTCAAATCTGTGCCCTTTTCCAGTATGTGTCAGCTCTGAGGCCTCCGAAGAGGAGACACCCGAGCGCCGCCGGGATGTCTGTTGACTCTGAGATGGACGATGAGGTTTGGGTCACCGGCAGGTTTAACCAGCGACGGGCATCCCTCACCTTCCCCAGACCCCTGGGCGCTCGCGACAGCTTCCAGAACCGCTCGCTCCAGGACTTCTCAGAGCGCGTGAAAATGACTGTGGAGGAAGAGCTGGAGATCCGCAGGCGTAAGGCGGGCATGTTCAACTCGGTGTTCAGCCGTTCGCAGAAGCACTTGAGCCCGTCCGTCTCCTCTGACTCGTCCCAGGAATCCTCTGACACCAGTGACAGTGCCAAGGAGGAGTGGAAACAGGTGATGGATGGTTTGCTCAGATACTCTTAGATAAAAATGGCCACACTGAGCCATTTTCATCCCCATTAACTGATTCCACATTGTCTACTCCCCCCAATCAGTAGCAGAGTATTGCACTAGCACTGCCTGGGTTAAGGGTCCCATTCCCTGTGTAGATTCATGGCACCAACACTTCCATCTTTAGGGATTTGCTAAAAATGTGTGCACTCATGCCACTGTATGGGTTGGGTAGCTTACTTTAAAAATGTATTCCATTACAGTTACTAGTTACCTGTATTCTGATTACTTTCAGATTGCCATATTTGAGGTATAAAGGTACCGGTACAGATAAGAAAAAGTGAAAAATTACAACGTTCAGGAAATGTATTTCAGGTTTGCATACAAACACGAATCACATTTTCTTATGTGCCACTTTTTATGAAGACGTGGAACATCTGCCACTGTTTAAATGGCCCTCTGAGTTTCTCGCTTTCAGTACTCCCAGAAGTAATCCTCAAATTTTTCACAAGTATCTGTAATCAGAATAGATATTTTTTTAGATAATGTAATAGAATACAGTTGAATTTTTTTTTTATTGAGCTGTTTTTGGCCGCTCCTACATCTCAAAGAGTTCCACCTGGACTATTTGGGTAGTGACTCTGTCATGGGGAAAAGTTTGGTCAAAGCTCATGCTCCATAAGGACAGGCTGTAGATGTCTAAGGTCCAATTTGGTCTCATCTGGCTCTGTAACTCAGTGGCTCGGGTCCAGACTTGCTCACTCACTGTAAATCATTCTGGGTAACATTGTCTGCAAAAATGTAAAATGATGCGTTGAGGTGTCTGTGACATTCTTTATTTCATCATGATTGGCCCTGTGATCGTGTCAGGATTTGAACCCACATGGCAGACAAACTTGGGGAGCCTCCTTCATTACATCGGTAACAGGGTGTCTGCAAGTCCTAACACAGTCTTATGATGTCTTAAATTATATTATTTAAAGTCAAGGCTTTGCTTATAGCATTTTAAGTCAGAAATTCCGTCTTAAAAATATTGTTTCTCCGGTGACAAACCAGCCCAGTCACAATGACATGCACTCTGATAGGTCTACAGTTGGTTTCATTTTCACGTTTATGCCAGTTCATACTTCTGCTATGCACTTATGATATTATTATGTGGAAGCATCTACTTTGATATGGCATGATGAGTGTTTAGACTATAGAGAAAACCTCCTTTGGCTTGACATTGAAGATAACATCCAGAAATTTAACTCGAGGAAACTTTCAGCACTATACACAAAGGTTTCTGAACATTTCATAATTCATAGTTTCGTAGTTTCAGTCGTGTCAGAGAGAGTCACTATTAGTGAAGTTACATGTCCCGTTACAGAATAATTCATTTCTCTAAGATGGTCACAACGTTTTAAACTTAAATCTCCTCCATGTCATCTTCTGTGCCACCAGATCCTGGACCTGCTGTGGAGCGACCCCATGTCCCAAGACGGCTGCGTACCCAACGAGGTGAGGGGCGGAGGCTGCTACTGGGGCCCCGACGTCACCGAGGACTTCCTCAACAGACACAACCTGCAGCTCATAATCCGCTCCCACGAGTGTAAACAGGACGGTTACGAGTTCTGCCACAACCGCAAGGTGAGCCCGGAGACAGGACTGACTGCAGGAAACAACAACAGGCCACAGTGGCTTTTAAAATCCCACAATTCACTGGCCGCTTTCACTATCTTACCAGCCAACTTGACTTTTGGTTACAGTGGTAGGATAGACAAACTTACCAGCCACAATTACATTTTACCAGCATTTGGATGGTGGCTCATTTTCCACCCTGGTTGACAATGTAACTTTTGTTATGAGGCTGAGAGTGAAGCATGTATTTGTGTGATTAATTATTATTGTGTGTAAAGTTTAATTTCACATCACCATTATTCTGTAATGGTTTAAGTTCAGTGACTGTGATGCACGACACAAATATGTCCTCTCAAATGGCGCCCTGAGAAGCCATGCAGCAGCATCAGTGTTATTAGCTGGTGTAACTAAAAGTATTGTCCTTTTGTTTAATTTCATTTAGGTACTCACTCTGTTTTCTGCTTCAAATTACTACGATGTGGGAAGCAACAGGGGGGCCTACGTCAAGCTGGGGCCAGACCTGGTGCCTTATCTGATCCAGTACCAGGCCAGCAACATGACCAGAGAGCTCACCGTAAGACAAAGGTACCAAACACACCCAGAAGATATGAACCTCAGGCAATATGAATCATTTTACAACTCTGAAGCAATCAAATCCTTTACTAAATATTGAATAAAAGAAAATTGCTTGGCTCTTATTTTTTGTACAGAGCACATCTGTACAAAAACGTGCGCGTGTAATGTTTACTAAGTTTACTCCTCTTTTATATTCACTGTTAGTCGCTCTGGATAAGAATATATGCTAAATGCCTAAAATATAAATGTAAACCTTTAGACATGAACTTTGAACATGAGATATCAGAATCCCAGACATGATTTTTTTTTGCCTTTTTGGATAACCATTGTATACAGGAATGCTGTTGCATTGGTAATATTCTGGATGAGTTTAAATCTGGCAATTACATCTGGCTAACCCTAACCCTAACCCATATCTATTATCTTGTTAACAGTGTGGGGCGAACAGAACACTCAGCCCTCAAAGTCCTGCGGGAGCAGTTGTTTGCTCACAAGTCAGACCTCATCTGTGCCTTCCAAGAATTTGACAATGAGAAAAAAGGTGTGTAGTGTGAATTTCACCACCAAATTCAGTCTTCAGCAGATCATGTGTTACTTTATTTCATTTTATATCTCACCCGTACCTCCCTCCTCCTTTTATTTCTCAAGAGAGTATGTCTCACTGGGAAGAAATGTGAGCTCACCCCTTTTGTATTTTATGCTGAACACAGCAACACACACATTTGGACCCAGCTAATAACTTCACAGAAACTGCAGCCTGTTGCACCAGTTCAATTTAATTTAGCTGTTTGTTCCTCCGGGCCCTCCAGCAGGTTTCCCCATGTATCAAATTGATTTAGTTGTGTCAAGCTGGCTGCCTGTCTACACACGCCGCTGTGTAAAGTAATGCAAAACTAAATACATTCAGGTCATGGATAAACTGAAAATTAAATATATACATGTCTCATTACAGAGTGAGTGTCAGTATGTTGAAAAAGACATGCTTTGGGTGCTTTTGGGGTTGATTTGTGGAGTATCCATTGGCCCTATAGGACTGTATTGCACACCCAGGCAAGCAAGACGTTAAGTAGCTCTATAGTGAAGCAATTGACGAGATTCTGGTCAGAATCGATTGTTATAATGGAACATGATGGGAAAATAGGGCCCAGGTTGAAATGTAACAGAGTTAAGCTTCAAGTTCAACCGGTGCTGGAATCTCTATGTTCATGAGAAACTATGAATGGAACCTGTAGATGATCTTAATCAGCTTCCTCTCCCTCCATCTGCACTAGGCCTGGTGTCTCTGAATGACTGGGGCACGGCGGTGGAGAGCGTGATGCACCTCGGCCTGCCCTGGAGGATGCTGCGCTCTCAGCTGGTCACCTGCAAAACCAGTGACAGCATGCTGGACTACCAGGACTGGTTCAGCGAACTCGCCATCAAAGAACCCAACATGGATGTAATGAAACATCAGTGTTCTCTTAAGATTATTATATAGATGAATTGCATTTTGTTGTATGAACTTAGGAATACTGCATAGAAAGGTCCATACATTATAAGAGTATTTAGACAAACAATGGACTCTGCTGTGTCATATACTGATACAGTGACAGTGTTTACATGAAAATAGGACAGTAGACTTTTCTCCCCTTTCAGCATATTGACCAGAGTCTGCTTGAGACCTTGTACCGCCACCGCTCCGCCTTGGAGACCATCTTCAGAATAGTAGACACAGACAACTCAGGTAAAAGAAACAATTCTCACTAAACCACATTAAATAGGTTAACATGTCTACGAGGAACATCTCTTCACAACACTGGCTTCTTTTTGTTTTCAATGGGAACAGGATGTGGAGAGTTTAAAGGAAAAATACGCCCTAAAACATCGAGATATTTCCAGCGCAGCTAGAATGGAGTTTGATGGCAGAATCTAAAACATGAACAGTAAACATCAGGTTTTGGTGTCAGCCCCTCAAAATCAAAGAACAAGAGCTTCTTTCTAGACTCACCATTTTGCACCGATGTTCAACAATCACACAGGGAGAAATCCATCGTAGAAGAGGCGGAGATACTAATTTCTCCACAGACAGTAGCCTCAATAGACCCGCACTCAAAACGCAGCATGTCTTGTGGCTGCATTGCATTCTGGATGTGACTCACCTTTTCTTGGCTGGAAAACCTCTCGCTTCGCTATCGCTATATCTCTCCACCTACACGTTTAACCCACAGCTGAATGCAACAAGTTCACGCCCCTTCTCTGGCGGTTGTTGGAAGACATTCTGGGAAATGTAGAGAATCACTAACTGAAGTATAGGAGGCAGATTGAGGGAAAGTGGGTACACCAAAAAGGTAAATGAGTGCTAGTAGTTACACACACACACACACACACACACACACACACACACACACACACACACACACACACACACACACACAAATCAACTTTTAAGAAGGAGTGACACAGTCAAACAGTTGCTTAGCAGTAACAAGAGCCAAGACCAGGACTTCTCCCAGGCATCTGTTTTTGTGTTGAGGTGCCCAATGGACACAGCACCTTATACTGTCTCTGGGTCAGTGTAGGTGTGATGGGTGATGTGAGACAGTGCTGGGTCAGGGTCTTGTATATGTGTGTTGTTGTCCAACTAGAGATCTCTGCCGTTAATCCACCTATAGCGTGCAAACAAGCCTCCAGCAGGTGACGGCTGGCTGAATCCTCCCACGTTAAGATGAGGATTAACCCACTGATCTACTGGTCCCTCTGGTCCCTTAACCTCATCCTTCTTCCTCGACCCTTCAAACAGGCTTCATCACCATGGAGGACTTCAGGCAGACGTGGAAGTTGCTGAGCGTCTACCTAAAGATGGAGATCACGGACGAGGCCATCTCCGACCTGGCCGTTACCATCGACAGCAACCAAGACGGCAGCATCGACATCGACGAGTTCATGGAGGCCTTCCGCCTCACGGACAAGAAGAGCCGTCTGGAGAGAGGCCGCAGCATGTTCATGGGCACGGCCACCGACCTCACCAAGCTGGAGGGAGACCCCAACGTATGACCGGAGGGAAGAGGTCACCAGTGTATGTCAGGAAACAAAAAGAGAGACCTTGTACCCTTCTTCACCAGCCAGACTGCGAAGGGGAGGGGAGGTATAGCGAACGCAAGCTGCTTTAATGACGCACATGTAGACGTTGTGAGGCTGATCACATGAGTTCAGGAGATTTGTCGAATCACTGAGCAAGTGTAGGCGAGATCATCTATTTGAATACCATGAAGAAGAATTTAGTCTCTCTTAATAAGGTAGAACAGTTAAACTGTTGCAAAGGCACGCTCCACAAACACATATGAAACGCATCATGGCTGTTATTTGAATGCACTTTTTGCATCTTATATCCACATCTTGACTATTTTTAACTACAGCAGACGTTCAGAATTACATGAAAGGTTTCATTGTTGATGAAATGCCAATATTCCACGATTATTAATTGTGTAAATTAAAATGACAAGATACCATTATACATGATTAATTGTGCAGCCCTACATCATATGCACTAATTGATTGCAACTAAATGTTGCTGGTGCCTTAGTGATGGGACTAATTTTTATTTCTAGCGATTATGCACTGATTATGTTTTGTATCAGTGCCAACTGCCAACAGTGTACTGGGGTCCGTCCTTGTCGGAGTTGGGATATGTCCAGGAAGGAGAACTCATGCTTTCTTCATTGACTTTCAGGACATATGACTTCCTCCAAATTGTTGGTTTCAAGCCCAGACCCATCACTGTACTTTAAGTTATGGAAACAATATGGTTCATTTTTAGATTGGCTCATCTTTTTCGATTAGGCCTGCTCAGTTTTCAGCGTGTCAGCATGTTCCAATGTTATTTAACAACCACAGGGGACAATCTGAAGTCATTGGCTGTAAATTTGAATCTATATTTTTCTCAACATGCTGAGCATGTAAACCTTTAACTGTAAATACTTCACAGTCTCATTTTTAGATTTTATTTTATTTGAGTGTGTGTGTGTGTGTGTGTGTGTGTGTGTGTGTGTGTGTGTGTGTAGGTGTGTATGTGTGAGGTATAAGATTCATGTTAATTAATTTTATGAATTAATGTAAAGAATTGCTATTGATCCAAAAGGTGTATATTGGGGAAATATAAAATGTACTAGAACTTAGTAACAATGATATAATCATTAAAAAATAATTTCCTATTTTCAGCTACCAGTATTTAATTTGCTTTTAATTTGCTGCTCCTGTTGGATGCACACAATTGCCTGTTGCAATCTTCATGTAAATGTCCACATACTGTAAATAACCACCGAGATACAGAAACTGATGTGGATGCTGTTTGGTGGACAGATGAGTGACCACAACCACCACCAGGGGGCAAAAACAGACCAGTTGTTCCCCCAGTCTGGGAGTCAGTCAGTAGCCTGTGGCTGTTTAGAACTGATGAATGGGTTTATTGATAGATACTGTAGATAGGATGTCTTCTGGCATTTTAAGAGAGAATAATTATTTACAAGAACTTGCACACACAAAAAAGAGCAAACAAACCAAGCTCAATGGGGATTTGAAAAGGAAATGGAAATACGCCCTGAGGTTGAGATGCAGCAATACACAAAACCATAGCTTGCACCGGTCAGGCCCAGGCCCATCACTGCATTATCGCCCTAAGCTTCTGTGGTGAAGACCGCAGGGCCCAGACTAATCTCTGATGCCATGAACATGGAGTTGCTCCACTGCAACGATATAAGTGCTTTTTCCTCTCAATAACGTGAATGATAACAGGTTCATGGAGGCTGTGTGGCCTGCAGGCCGACATGAGGGAGGAGGGTCTGTGAAGTCAGACTGGTGCAGGGAAAAGTTGAAAAAGGAGCTGAGGGAGCACATTCCCACTTTTGTGGGGATATGTTTCTGCTTCTTATTGGTCATCACGGCTATTAACCAGAGTTCACTTGGGTGTAAAGGCTATAACAAAAGTCAGTCTCTAATTCATGGGCAGTGGAGCAACTCCAGGTTCATGGCACCAGAGATTAGTCTGGGCCCTGCGGTTTCTATGGGTTTCGGAGAGAGTTATGTTCCCAAATATCGATTAACTTAGTCCAAAGGAACAGCGTATGAATTCTCAAATTGAGCGGCTGTTGCTTTTAATCTAATGTCACGAACCTGCCTGCTGCAACCTATCCAGCCTCGGGGATGTGTGCTTATCGGGCTCATTATGGGCTTGGCGATACCTCAGTTGTCAAAGGTCTATCCTCTTTTTGAACACTGTTGTGCTCTGAAGTGTCCGTCTTGTGAGAGCATGTGAGGGCGGTGTGTGTGTGTTTTTCCCAGAGATGGAGGCCGACATGCCGCCGCCTGCCCTCTCGCATTCTCCCGCTTTACTTACCAACCCTCCCCCCAAAAAACTCACACCGGTGACGAATGGGACAAAGGAGAAGGCAGTGAGACCTTGTTTTCGAATGCATCGAGGGGCCATCTATTGTTCGCTGCCCACAGGAGGTCTTACAGTTATAAAGCTGTTGGAGCTCGGCCCTAATAAAGAGGTTTGAATGAAAGGTTCTCAGTCAACTGGAACGTCTCAAAACACTTGCTGCGATCACGCTTGATGATATGGTTGACGTTAAAGAGGCGGGAGAGAAGTTACACCGATTTGTCTCAGGGTACGGACAGGTGAGAGTCACGCCGCTCATGCAAAATTTATTTTTATTTAACCTTTATTTAACCAGGTAAGAAAAACTCTTGATTAAAAATCTCTTTTTCAAGAGTGACCTGGCCAACATGTCTTGTGGCTGCGTTGCGTTATGGTCTATTGAGGCTACTGCCTCTTCTATGATGGATTTCTCCCTGTATGATTGTTGAACGTCAGTGCAAAATGGAGTCTCTAGAAAGAAGCCCTTGCTCTTTGATTCTGAGGGACTGACACCAAAACCTGATGTTTACTGTTGATGTTTTAGATAGCTGGAAACATTTCTGCTATTCGACTCCATTGTAGCTGCGCTGGAAATATCTCGACATGACGTCAGGTCGTCTATGTTTGACCAGTTATCCACGGGAATAAGACAAATACATCACCAAACAACAAAATGGGTTCAGGAATGCAAGGTGATAAATAACGGTTTATACCAGTGTTAAAATGTTTTAGGGTGGATTCTTCCTTTAAGAGGAACAAAATGCCATCTATTGGAGGGCTGGGAAACATAAGGCCTATCAGAGGAACTCACTTCTCCAAACCCACATTTATATTTTTATGTCAATATTGATATTATAGGTTGTGGTGACTTTCTTTTTAACAGAGCTTTTGGAAAGTATATTTTATTAAAGGACACAAATCTCTGCAGTGACTAAACGACTACAGCAACTTATTTCCCTGGCTATACTCATCACGGTTCTGTGGACATGCAGGTTTATTGTCACAAACCACAGAGATGAATATTTCTGTAACTAGCAGTGGGTTAATCCTAGTATGCTCTAAAGGCAGACAGTTATACAAAGACAGCAGACACCACTTGAAGACTTTGCACTTGTTGCAACTTTATTTTTTGCAAATACACTAAAAATGTTTACAAAAGCACTGTAGAAACATCTGTGCTGTGTAAATTATCAAAACTAAAAATGGATATTACTTTGAAATTATTTTGCACCTAACATGACAAGGGGATTGTCATTTTCAGCAGCAAAATAAATTAGTATCTCAAGAGGAAATGTCTGTTAGTTGGTGACTTCACAACTTATCACGGGGAGATGCAGTCGTTGCACTGTAGAACACACTGAAGAGCAAATTAAGGAAATTAAAGGATGGTATGGCACTAGCGTTCATCCCTGAAGGAGGGCTTCATTCATCTAGATGGGTTAGACTGCATGCATGCTTCCCTTATGCCCGCCATGGCACCGAGGCAATCTCCCCGCTCACGTCTACAAAGATAATCAGCCTTCCAATAAATCACTCCAGTTTTGACAGAAACAGTGCACTGGCTCCACAAAAATAGGTTTACTCATACAAGTTCTCATAGTCATCCAACACAAATACACCATCTCCAAACACCCATTAATTCTCTTACATAAATTTAATGCGGCTCTGATCCAAATTTACACTTTTCATATATATTTTTTCAATTAAATAAAAAAAAAGAAAAAGGAAATGTGCTTTGACCCCAGTTGAATATTACAAAATGACTAAACCTCACGAAGAAAAAAAGGAAACCACAAAACTGAAACTAACAAAAACAAATTCAGAAACCCCCCCATAAAGATACATAAATATAGTGTGGCCCATTACAAAACATCCACAATGTATTTTACATAACTTTGTATTGCTTTGTCAATACATAATACTGAGATTTTTTGCTCACAAAGAGCCTCAATTACTTTTGTATGCTCTTGTACTGGGTGAAAAAAAGCAATACCCATCGATGTAGTTTCTGATACCACAACCAACTGTGACTACTTTTTTGCCTTGATGGAAAAAGCACATACACACACATACGCACGCACACAACACTGTTGCAAATATTTCACTTGGGTCGTGGCACGGTTAATAAGGTAGGCGGCGGCGGTTGGTGGCATGGCCGTTATCGCCAAGGAGAGTAAACATTGGTGCTGGGACATATCTATGTGGGTTATCTTTGGTCAAGCAGGGACGAGCCAATGGGCTTGAATGACTGGACCCGACAAAGGTCAGTGTAGTAGAAGTCAGACAGCGGATGAGTGATGGCTCAGGTGTGTGCCTGTTTAAACAGACGCTGTACAAGCAACACCCACACACACACAGACAGACACGCCTCTAGGGATTAAGGTGTTTCAGATTCAAGTCAAGATGTAAGTATACAAGTACAGCAGAGTTTGCACAAGGCCGTGACTGCTTGGATATTGGTGGAATAAAAGGCCTACAGTGAATTGGATTCTCTTAAAGGACTCACCACCACAGGAGTACACTGAATATACCCAGAATCCTTTGCCTGACAGACTTCTGACACCAATCGTGAATGGCAACAGAAATGCTTTAGTGGCTCGCCGTAATTCGTTTCCTACTAGGACATCCAGCAAACTGTCCCGTTTACTAATCCCATCATAACCCAGAGAAACAGATAATGTGGTCAGATCATCTGCTAACAGATGAGTGAGTGGTTATTAAGCGTGATAAGTTGGTATTACAAAAATGTCGCTAGCGATCGTTAACTGCTAATTCCACTAAATGGCAGCAAGCTTTGGGCTTTGTATCGTGTGCTCAGATATTCCCAGATGTAAAGGGCTGGCAACACAGAAACCTTTCAAATCCAAAGAGTTGAGAAAAGTCTCTGTGGAACAGCCTCAAACTGAATACGAGCACATTATGGTAAATATCCATAGACAAATACATAGTCCATAGGTTATGGCAATTATTAGCAGCAATAACAAATACAAAATAATATATCAGAAGAAGACACTTCATGTGCTGAAAAGCAAGTAACAAAAAGGCATGATCATCACAGCCAATACTAGCCAGGACAAACCACTGAAATATACACAAGGACCATTTGCACTGAAATGACCAGGAACAAACAAAAACAACAATGAAAATACACAGGGCACGATTTCCAGACAAAGTGCAGGGAATTTTCCATGTTGACAGTATTATGGCCTTAATTCACTTTCCATAGGCAACTGCCAATGGCTTTTGACATGTGACACGATGAGTGTGACCGACAGAAGGATGAGAACACAACGTGCAACATAAGACGAACAGTGCCGCGTTTGCCTGAATGCCGACAGCTCCTTGGCAAACCGAATGACTGTTGGGCACTGCATGCACAGCGGTGAGTGGTGCACAGGACGCCCTCAAATGTTTGTCTAATGATTCCACTTTCAATATTCACAGCACTTGCCAGTGTCTTTTGACAGGATGAGCCGTCTATAGGAAAAATAACCTGGTAGCCTTGTTTGAGGACTGGTTTTAGCAATCCAAATTGTGCTTTCTCTAAGTAGTAGTGTAGACGTGCACGAGTGGTCGACGCCAGATCCAAGTTCTAGGGTCTTCAGCACAGACTACTTGCTGGATTTGGTCAGAGGTATCCCAACATTTCCCCTTTACATATGTACAGTAATGACAAAGGATTTCCAGCTTATTTCAACAATGTATCAACATGAAGAACACACTGAAATGTTGTAAGGCAGAAAGTGGGTTCAAGTCTCCCTTGTAAGTTTTGTGGGTGTGTTTTTTTCCCTACCGTTTTGAATGTGTGATGAAAGCTAATCGCGCATCTACTTCAAGCGACGGGTGGCAACCCTAACAATTTCACAGCTAGCTAGCTAATGCCTTAACTGGTGAGGACTTTGAAATGTAGTTAAGGTCTTTAAATGTCTCCATCTTTAACTAGTGTTCTGGGAAAAGGGTGAAGGGGATGAAAAGGAGGGGAAGGGGATCAAAATCACTAGTATTACAGGTGTCATACTACACTGTGCCTGCATCAAGAAAAGTAGTTCCCCATTGTCCATCAAAACAGGACACTGAAGTGACACTGAAAAATGCTATAAATAGTTTTTAACAAAAGGATATGGTAAGTACACTGTTTTGTTAGCAAAACCATTTCATACTCTGAGCCCAGAAGCTCAGCTGCGAGGAAGGAATACTTGTCATAAGGGTTCAGTTTAAGGAGCATGGGCTTTTTAATCTGTTGGCTTAGTTTAGAGGTTGACCTCACGCAACACTGATGGAGAGAAAAGAGCAAGAATGCGACTGAAAAGACACCCACGGTTGTTCAGGTGAATACTAACGGTCAACACTCTTTGAGCCCTATTGGCTGGCAGAATCTGCTCAGCAGATCTTGCATCAGTGAGCATCCACGCCACCTATGCTACCGATTCCCCTCAGAAGAGCAGAAGAAATACGCAAAAAGGCTTGTCCTGGCCAAGCCCACCCAGAGTCCCTCGTCTCCTCCAGCGCTGGGCCAACCAGGACGGAAACAAGGGAAAGAGAGTGGGGGAGTTTGTTGTGTTGCAGTACGGCAGGCAGTGAGGGCCATGCTCAGCCGGTAGAGAAGAGGACGACAGTCATGAGAGGGCTCAGTGAGAGGAGCAATGTCTTGGTTGACAAAACATTTACTGGGGCTTGTGTCC